>VMBQ01002431.1:51540-66643 GCA_007657795.1 Dreissena rostriformis
GTCGTTCATTGTGAGATTTTAAAATCATTTGGCACATTTGTTCACCATCATTGGACGGTGTGTCGCGCGAAAGAATTTCGTCGATATCTCCGAGGTCAAGGTCACACTTTGAGTTCAAAGGTCAAACATTGCCATAAATGAGCTTGCCCGGGCCATAACTATGTCGTTCATTGTGAGATTTTAAAATCATTTAGCACATTAGTTCACCATTATTGGACGGTGTGTCGCGCGAAAGAATTTCGTCAATATCTTCAAGGTCAATGTCACAATTTGTGTTCAAAGGTCAAAAATGGCCATAAATAAGCTTGTCCGGGCCATAACTATGTCGTTCATTGTGAGATTTTAAAATCATTTGGCACATTTGTTCACCATCATTGGACGGTGTGTCATGCAAAAGAATAACGTCGATATCTGCAATGTCAAGGTCACACTTTGAGAAAATAGATTGAATTTGACACAAGGGGCGTAACTAGGAACAATCAGTAACAATGCACATTTTGAGTTGCCTCCCTTTATCAGACTTTTGTTTTTAAATTGAAAACCTGGTTTAGTGACAATTTTGTCCCTTGTTTTTTTATAGAATGACGATTACACATTTGGTGATACGGATAGTCTGGTTTAAACCTCTGGTATGACGTCATTGCGCGAATGGGATTTGCACTTAATATAACTTTCGGAAATTTACTTTCAGTTTGGAGATGCTTTTAAAACAGACATAGGGATACCGTTTAAACGGTAACGTTTCGTTTATTTCATTTCGTTGAAACGTTTAGAAAAATCTGTAAACGTGATACCCTTATAGTTGCATATACATGTAGATATTTTCATCTTGTATAATGACACACTTTATACTAGGATTTTAAGTTATTCAATATTATCAGCCACAATTATTGACGTAGCTGTCTCGTTTTATGTTTACGCTGATGGGTTATAAGAATATCTCCATGATCTTCGTCTTGTTGTTTCTAATGTTACCTTTTACTGGAAAGTATTTATTTTGGATGAACAGATGTTAAATACGTCTGTCTCTGTGTAATGTAGTTATGAAAGCCAAACGCTGTTTTGTAACCTTGACATTGAATCTATTTCCACAATAATTTGACTGGTATAAACGGTGTCCATGTTATGAATTATATATCTAAATCGCTTCCATATACAAACACACCATTTACATAGACATCTTAATATTAACTCGCAATTAAAAACAAAGACATTACAATTTAAATGTAACCACTGCTCGGCAGAAATAGGTATTAGACGGAAATTTGTTGGATAATGCATATGATAAATTCACTGTTAATCGATGAGTTTGGAACAAAATCATGTCTTTATCATTCCACAACAAGTGTAAGTAGAAGAAGAAGTTTTCTACAAAGATATGTAATTTACTTTCTTTTATGAAGGAACTTTGCTAAAGAAGATGTAACAAGCTATTACTAATAACAGTATATCAGTTGTTCATAAAAGGTAGCTGACAACGATGGGTCCTTTACCTTGAGATCAACCTTCATCAGCAATATAGAATTATTTTCTGTAATTGAAAACAAAGAATATTAGTCTTTTCTTCAATTTTTTAACCTAAAAACATGCATTTGAATCATGATATTTATTGCAAATGCAAATTTTCTGTGTTTTTTTTAATCAATGTACATGAGAGCACACGCCAAACACTTCTATCTTTCTAGGCGTTCGGAAGAAGATTGGACAAACCTGATATGTATGTATTACATCAATAAATGCTTGTTCAGTTACTCGTTACTAGTGTAAGAAATATATCAAGTCAATGTGTACACGTCGTGTATTAAGTACGTTTATTTGATTTTAGAATGACCGTGCAAATTGATTTTCATAGATACACAAACAATTTTATGAACATAACATTATATGGTTTTATAAGGCTTTTGGGAATGAGCACTAGCCTTTAATTACGATTAAAATGTGCATGTTTAAACCAAATTTGAGGATAACTTTCCTATTGCATAACTACGCATACTTATTTATTTGTGTTAACCTTAAAATAATGATGAGGAATACAAACTTTTTGCACATAATCAAACCTTTAATAAATGAACATGGCTCGGAGTATGGAAATACGTAAATTTCAGTTAAACACAGACAAACCTTTAATCACTGTGTGTGTGAAGCATGTTAGAATAGCATCTATACACTGTGTTCGATATGGCACTCTTTGTTTTAATGCAGTATATGCTTTTCATTAATATGAAGTATTTCTGGGGGTTTTATCATAAGACAGTCTTTGGCTTATCAATAATGATGTTTGAACACAATTCATTCCATAATCTGCAGACTATACTGTATGTGCCATGAGATGATCCAACATTGAAGTCCTTAAATAACTCTTGCAAGTCAATACAAATGTATAACTTAATAGTCTTACAGGTCCCAGCCTGCCAGGAAATAGTATAGCAGTTTAATTATTTAATGAACTGTTTCATTAAATGGTATTATGTTATATGGCAGTTTGTTTTTGTTACAAGGTATTCTTGGTACAAGCTCTTCTTTGTCAAGTGAAGTAGCAATTGCTTGCAATTCGTTGTAACTGTCTGATTTAATATGCGAAACAAAATGAATCTTTTTATAAAGTATTTTTGAGTTGGTCGTTGTCGTTGTTTACTGGCATCGCTGGAGGAACAAGTAGAATTGCGATTGTTGAGATTACATAGAATGGCTGATTAAGCAACCAAATCTACATGTTCATTGCTTCATGACAAACAAGAATCTCTGAGATCAATACTGTCAGTGACGTTATCAATTTAACTGCAATGCGTTTTGTACAGATGCTGAAAGCCGGATGACTTTTCTTGAATTCTTCAAGTTGCTTGTTGTTACTGTTTTACTGGTATCTTGTGAATCTTGTGAAGATCATTCACTGAAAAATATGTCAACATGTTAATGGAAATCTGAGGTAACTTTATCTTGATCGGAATAATCCGACTCAACGCCTACTGTGGCTACATCACTTTTTCACCATGCTCACTTGAATATTTATGTACAACTATCATTTGTCATTATTATTTTAAGACACATTCTAGACTGACAACAAAGACAAAAGATTTAACCTCATGAATTTCATCTAAAAATCATATTATTGAATTCATTCATAAGGAATTGTAGAGCATTGACTTCACTGTGACATATTTTTTTACATTTAGAAATTTACCACTCATCAATGTTGCTATGAATTTGTTAAAAAAAACTTTGACCTTAAACAATTCAGAATTTCACTTCGAGGTTATTTATTATGCTTCGTTTTCTAACAAATTAAGACAAAGCAAGGACATGATAACTGCCGTAAAAATCAATAGATACCATAGCAACCGTGCATTGTACGGATTATTAACACGAAGCCAGGTATTTCTCTCCTTAATTTCTAACACGTCCACTGCGCCATTTTGCAAACCGACAACTGCAGACTGTGTTGAGGTCCATAGCCGATATCTTAGTCTAAGTTATAGTAATTGTATGTCATACGACATTTTTGCTTGTCTACTCTCGTTATCTCGACATCGGATATCGCGTTTTCTCGATATGTCGAAGTAAGCTCAATGTCCCAACTGTTTTCCTTCTTTATCTATATTAATAAACATCGCATATCTCGATTTTCGTTATGTCGAATAATTCGATATCTCGATATAAATATTTGTCCCGAGTCCCGATTTAACATGTATTTACTGTGGTTTATCTCGAAGTGCGAATAACTGTCCCAGTGGTGAGAAAAAGGTGAGAACAATTTTCTTTGATACTTCACCGTCCCGCTTCGCCCGTCTGCTCCCGATTCTGTGCGGTAGATAATTGATTCGTTTATTGCATCAATGATCCCACGTGTGTAATGTCGTTAGCCATTAACACTTGAGTAAGGCCTGTCATTTTAACTGTCACTTTAGCTGCAATTAACTGCAATTAAAACACAGCCTGCCGAAAGACAACCGGTAATTGTGTCTACAAACAACATTCCAAAATGCATATGTTTGCGTATCTTAACCGTCGCCAAGTTGCAGAACTACAAAATGTACATGTACAGTTCAGTATTCCGGAACGTGATTTACGCATGTTCGATGGAAAATCCTCGTCTTGATTGGACGTCAATTGTATTATAACTTTAAATAGCAACATTATCGGATGTTTACTCGACAGTTTAGAAAAAAATGATAACCGCATGTGTTCATGCAATTCTGTAACACATAAAACGTCATTTTAAGGATTTAAATAGCAAATTTAGTCGTGACTCGTAAAAGCACGTATATATCAGGTAATAAAAAGGGTAGAAGAGAGTATTATGCCACACGATGACGGCTTTAGTTAGACCACTTAGCAGGTATATAGATGTTAAAAACAATGTAAATGTTCGTCTTATTTTTTCTTTGAAAACGCCATATCGGATATCTCGAACTCTCGTTATCTCGATATTTTTTCTTGTTCCCTCCGACTTCGAGATAACGAGAGTAGACTGTACTTATACTAATTCACATTATAAAAAGTATTGTTTAGTGTGTCAGCGTTAGAAACGTTTGGTATTATCCCTCAACAATTTGGCTATTACAACCCAAAGTCGCTGAGACGTCATATTATATGAACCTTTTTTATTTTAAAATGTAACTTTTGGAAAAAGATAGGCATTTAATTGCACAAGTCATGATAAATACCACACGTCTGTTCGATAAGAGAACCCATATGGGCTATAACAATTTTTCATTTGAATTTTGCAGGGGCTGGGATAGAATAATATTGGATAATACAGTTAAACAAATCGGCTAACGTAATAGTACGTAAAAGAGTGAATGACACGTTCTTTGAATAACACGGTCCCTACAACAGTGTGTGTGTATTCAAGGTTTATTTACAGGTCGCCTCCGCGTCTGCACGACCACATACAGGTACGGACCTGCCCCCTACAACAGTCAGAAGGACAACACTATTTATAGTCTATTCAGAAGGACGTTCCAAACGGATAGAAAAGTTATTTTGTGTGTGTTGTTAACTTTGTTTTTACAATTATTTGCACGTACTGCAGCTGAGTCGTAAACATGGACGCTCAAGAACCAACAATGGTGTCCATATGCAAGCAACGAATTAAACAAAACGGCTAGTTTTTGTTTCAAGTATTAACTTTTCACTGTTAAATTAACTACGGGCAGTAAACCATACAGTTTACTTTGAACACTGTTTTATAAGCTTTCATCGGGAGGCATGTAACACGTCATATTCTAATCAAGGCTGCTTTGAATTTGTTGGAGGTAATGGGAACATTACTTGGATTACCGAAACAATGTATATTTGTGCCTTTTTATATATGTTCAACAAGTTGTGTAACCTCAATCAATGGTTCGGTTGCAAACGTATATTTATAACCTCTGGCATCTTAATGACGTTTAAAAAATTAGTTTTATTTTATTTTATCTTATTCTTTCATGTGGCAATTTATATCTTTAAATATTTTGTTTTCTATTTACTGGAAAGTATCTGTTCGTTAGACATATGCATTTTTCAATGTGATATGGATGCATGTTTTTTAGTTGTTTGGCCTCTTCATACTTATTCAATGCTTTGTGCCCTGAACTACATTATTATCATTACACACTATTACCTGAGCATCTATATTTTCTAATGTTTGTTTTTGTAATTGGATAGTTATGTTCAACATTTTTATGTTGTCTCTTGCATTCAAATATGACAAAGTCATGTGACCATTTACATTGGTGAATCAGAATACGAGAAACAAAAAGTAACAATGATTTTTTCATCTTTCTAAAAACTTTAATAATCAAATATGATAAAGATGACGGCACTTGTAAAAATATAAAACACAACATCATTATTGTGATACAATTTTATACTTTTAAGTGGAGCGTAACGGACACCAACATTAGCTTTCCTTTTATGGAGAGCTAAACACTTTCACTTTTGCCGAAAATATATCACATTTATTAAACCGATTGTCTCCTTTTGTTTCGATTGGTTACTTTTCTATACATGCCTCGCACTTAACTTATTTGAGTTATTAATCTAATAATCGTATATTGTAAGTGCGTGGTTAACGTAGCAGACAAAGTGGACAAGAACAATGCTCTTGATTGACTGACTAGAGTGATCACTCCTGATAATACAATGGGATCAGATTGCTTATTTTACCAGAAAACACCGATGTGGAAACATAAATACTTTTTGTTCACTCATCATCTTTAGACGTAAGCTTCTCTTAAAGCGAAATGGGTGCCGTATCAAAAATTAAAAAACAGTAATATTACACTTGCTTTTCTCGGGATGCATAACCATTTCTAAGGAAAAGTGATGACCTTAAAACATTTGTTTCCATTTCTTTATCGATTTATATCGTTCATATATATATATTAGATGTGCAGTTGCAATATAAGATGCAATTATTTATTCCCTTCATAATGTACCATGATAACCAGTTCATAACACTATTGTCCAACTTCTATCTTCTACCATTACTATAAAGTGTATAATGCATATATTATGTAGACTTTGAGCTTGTATAAGCTTTATTGCTGAATAAATGTTGTTGATGTTGTTGTTGTTGTATTCACTGGCTGTCGTATAAGAATAAATAAATTCAAAGTATTCTGGACGAGTCAACAATCCGACAAATGTGATCCCGTATAAAATGTTTTTGTCTCCGTTCAATTTCATCGTCCCATTTATTATTTCCGCAACAGAAAGTTAAGAGAAAATCAAATAATTCAGAATCGTACAAATTTTGAAAAAAAAAACAACAAAGATCATCGCTTAGCATATGAGGACTGTTTTGGGGGCAAATATATGGATTCACATGGGTTCACATGGATATCAACGAATGGTTAATCTAGATCTCATTTAAAACTGTGCTCAAAGTTAATGCAAATACACGTGTCTGTTATGTCCAAATTGACTGCCTATAGTGCATATGTAACGAGTAAAAACGTGCAATTGTGACGTGATGATTTCACCAGAATTGTTGTTAGCAATGACTGTTTTTGAGTAATCGTTAAGGTTATTCTGTGTTTTCGATTCGACAGACACAGAAAAAAGGCTTCGACATAGTAACGCTATATATAATATAAATACTATACCATTCAATAAAGCATTGCTTTGGCAATGGAAGTTGTGTTAAACGATAGTATGTCTAAACACATTTACGTTGATGAAAAACAATTCCAGGGTAGATGGACCAAACGATTGTTAATGAAAGTGTTATCAGATAACCTGATAGTGTAGTTTCATTAATATAGCGTCCATATACAAATACACAAAACATGTTTGATCAAAAGATATTCAGTATGACAAGTGTAGTATTTTGTCAATGGTTCTAAATGCTAGTTTGTATATAGTATTTTTTAAAGTTATTGGTCTCTAGTTCTTAAACAAATGCCAAGGTTTATTATCATATTCATAATTTAAACTTCTCAGAACAAAAGTACCTTTTTTTCAAATTACTGTAAAGAACTTAATCCATCAGATCCAGGATTTGTGTAAAGTATTTGTACTCTTTAACGTAATTGATAATTCATCTCTGGTAAGAGTACCTTACTTAATGCAGTATAGTATATATTGTCTTGTCTTGTATAGACGATTGGGCAAGTATCTTTAATTAAAGACTTACGGACAAGAATTTCTCTCCTGATTGTGTTTTGGATGTTTCATTAATCCTATATATGTTTTATGCTTGTCAGGAATAGTGCTGATTTGTAAAAACAGTTTTATCCACTTCCTTTTAATGAAGCAAGCAGAGAATCTAACGAAAATATGGTAAATGTACACATTAATTGGAACATAGACTGTACTTTATGTTGCAAGACGTTTTCATCTACCAACATTCATATAAGTTTACAATGGTATTCTTATGTTGACGGGTTTTCCAGGCTTCCCTAATCATTGTTACTTAGAAGAGTTATGGTTGAATCGCTCTTACCCTGCGACCTATTTGTCTATCTTGATCAGACGAATAGTTGTTACTGACAATTGTTATAAAAAGAGAAGTACAGTGTGGACAATAACGACTTTGACGTATAGTAAAACAATGAAACAATGACTGAGCAATGATTGATTGAGTAGTTTAGTTTGCTTTGGATCCTACAATTGGATCCTACGATATATTAGAAAGGCTGAAACACGTTATAACCTCAACATTTATACATCTTTATTATGAATATAAGATAAAAAAAAATCACGGACAATTAGCGCACATAACAGTATTTTACAGTTCAACAGTGTTTCCCCTATTTTTTAACATGTATTTATTTCTTAATAATTATACATTTCACCATTTAGTTAACGCATAACATATCACATCCTTACTTGCTGTGATATAAGAATAAACTTATGTCTACAAATCTGGTATAAAGTGTTCCTGTTGTTTCCGTATAAATTTCCTCGCAACGTCCATTACTTTCGCAACATAAATCAAAGAGGACATTTCATTCAAACAGATGCATAGAGATTTCAAGCAAGCAGTGGAAAGATCATGGTTTGGCATACCAGTATCGTTAAGATGCAAAAGTACTAGGTTTGTTGTAATGAACGATGTTTTAAGCATTTTCTACGTTGAGCATCCGATAGTAAATTAAAGATATTTAACAATACAAAACCATTGTATAGAGTTGCAATATTAAAATACTTTCTAAAGACAATAAATGTTAATTGTGTTCTTCAAAATCGCATAAGTATAAAAGGATGATCTGTATTTGGCATGTGCTTCTTATCATACTTTGTTTTGTTGTCTCATTAGCTTGTTTGAAATAAAAGTGCGGTTTTTAAGACACAAAAATGGGTTTTTATAGATATATGTACATTTTTTTAAAGATGCATGTGTACAGATGGCTTAATTAAGCTGTTTTTTGCAAATGTTAGTTGTCTTTGGTAATTATTTCATACATGAGGCTTCACAACAATCTGTAAACAAGTCCCTTTAAAATGAGTGCTTATTCTTTATGTTCGCTAATTTCATTGATGAAACAGCGATAGGTAAACATTTTACTACATAAAAATAAAAACAAATATTATAAGAACATATAGTTTATTTCATATATGATATCTATCATAATATGGTGAAATATCCAAACATTTGCTAGCACATATACACATCATAATTTACATTGAATAAATAGCTTTATTTAGATTTAATACATAAATAAATAAAATATGTTGATAACTGTATGTCATGTGGGTTTTATATTAACACTTCTGCTAAATGCGTGACATAGGTATACCAAAAACTTAACCTTTGTTGAAACTTAAAACAGATTTAAAGCACATTTGTATAAGAATAATGTTGAAACTTATTTCTAGAACAAGAATATAGCATATTTTATTCTAAATTAATAATTTATAAATGAACAGAATCTGTAAGTAAAATAATGTAAGTCAAATGGTATTCGTATTGAAAGGGGTGACAAATGCCAGACAGATTTATTCTGCCTAACACAATTTGAACATAAATAGCAAAACAAAACAATTTTGTATAGACCACGGCTTAACACAGTTTGAGTAAATTATGTAACAAAACAATTCAGGTACATGACTATATCATAACTAAACGTCTGTGCCTTATATGACTATTCATTATTCAAGTGTCTATTTACACCGAGCACAAACCCACTTGCTCCTGGGTTTTCTTTTAATGTTTACACAACCATAATGGTACCGACCCGTCAATCATTGTTCATTGCAGCACATAATCATCTTACCATACTCGGATTCATTACAAATGCACCAAAGCACATCACTCTCTTTGTGTTGAATATCAGTTGTTTCCTTGTTTTTAAGGCACTACGTCAATATATCAGGCAAAAGGTGATTCTTTAGAAATTCTTGACAACATTTTTGAAGCTTGTCAATAAACACAAAGTCCCTGAAAATGCATACAATTAGCATCGACTTTCCAGAGGCTGGCTGTGTCATGATGACAAAGTCGCAAAATTGTACCTCGTACACAAACAGTTGGAATTGCACTTGTGTGTAGTACTTGTGTCCAGTTTTCAGTTGCATGTTTCCATCAATACAAAAGTCATTGTCTGATGGTTCAGCTTCTTGTATTGTGGCTCCGCGGTGTTTATAGGGACACTTGATGTCTATGGTCCCTGTTCCGCAACAGTTACAGCTAATAACTCCATCAGCTGAAGCACCAAAAAAGGGATATGTCTCATACACCATGAAACCCGACTGCACGCAATCAAAGTTGGTATGTTGACTTTGGACGTGCTTGGTTTACAGGTCCCTTGCAACGCTCTCATTTTCCAGTCCCCACTTGATGCTCTCCTTGTTGCTTTAGTTGTAAGTCTTGTACCCAATGACCCGCATCACCAGGTTGTCTCTGCAGGTTGACTTCCTCAAAGTCAATACTTCATGGGCTTTAGAGGCTGTTATACGACCCTTCCTATGATTGTACCAAAGTAGTGAAATGTTCTGGGTCTTGGTCTTGTTGTATAGAGCGATAACCTGTTCTTGAGTTACCTTGGTATTGGCAATCAGGTCGTCCACTTCGCTTCAGTGGGTGTCATCTCTATACCCTCTTCCCTGTACAAGTTTATGGGAATGAATGGCAGGGGATCTTCTTTAACCTGCGGAGGTTTCCTTTGCCCTTGGAACATCCCGGGAATCAGGTTGAAGAAGGACTCGTTGGGGCAAGCCTGATATAATGCGTTCAGCATCTCTTCACTTGGAAGTGGGTCCTTGCCGGATGGTGTTACATATTCAACCGTCTTCTTTCTGTGTCCGAACAGATGCTACATGTTGGTTACCGGAGCAGGATCAACCTGAAAATTTAAAACATATGTCAACCAAATTTTAAAAAGCTAAATATGTTGCAAGATATAGTTGCATAAACTAATGATGATTCTTTTTCTTCAAGACCCAAAGTACATGATAGTTCACCAAGGCTCAATACACTGACACATGATAATTACTACTGTTGTTTTGTGCAGTTCTAAGTATCTAATCCTTTTTTAAACAATAGACAGTCAGAACAATATTGCATATGTGATAATTTACTCAAATTTCACAGTAAATGATGATTAACATGAACATAAACATTATGATGAAAAACATGGACCATGAATTCATTTTTAAAATTCTTTATCCGTGAAATGATTGTTGATTTATCATTGTTCATTATTATCCGTAATGGCACCTGTTCGTTCTTTGAAATGCTGATTCCACATTCTGCCCACATCTGTTGAAGACTTTTCCGTAAACTTCCATTTCGCAGCCATCTCCATTTTGAATAGTATCGATGAAACATGACTGCATACTTCATCCAATCTGAAATGTAAATACTTGTTATTGCATAGTTCAATATTAATGTGTTATTCATAAACAAAATTTAGCTCATGGATCCAACTGGATTTCCTAGAGCAACCTACCACGTGAAAACAGTATGAGACCATGTACTTAAGGTTTATGGATTTAATAAACTGTTGGCTGACTTTGCAAAATGTAAGTCCCAAAAAGAACATGGAACAATAGGTTATTGAAACACCAAAAATCAAGGACAACATTTGAACTTACCCTGCCGTGCAATTACAATGAGCGCAGTAAACATCTCCAGAATCCTTTTTCAGGCAAACCCAGGCCAAGTGGGGTTCATCTCGAGTTCTCATTGATGGCGTGACAGCTGCACGAAGGAAGCACAATACTCTGTCTGAGACATCATAGTAGTACACCACTTGCACGTAACCGCTTTCCACGTACCTGATAATATGTAATTAAGATAATTAGGATATAATATTTGAACATACTTAACAAATTATCACAGAAAGCCTAAGTAAGTACAAGTGCCAAGAGTTGTACAGTGTAGTAAGTTCATCCTATGCCACAATTAACAGTAAAGAAGATTATGTAAGTTGCAAATAACTTGACATTATGCAGCATGTTTCTGATCAATAAACTAAGTGTAAACAATTTGTTTGATCTTTTATGTTAAGTAATATTTGAATTTTGATTGAGGTGTCTAACTGATAAGGTACATTTATAAGTAATATTTGAATTTTGATTGAGGTGCCTAACTAACTAGGTACATTTTTGTAACACATATAAACAAATAATTTTAAATAAATACCTGTACGCCTCCAAACTTTTGTATTTTCGATTGATGTCGGGTTGAAATTGGCTGGGCTGAGAATTAGGAAAATGTAGATCCTTCCAAATTCAATAATCGGCCAGTTAGTCACATCCCTGTTCAATTTTTCAATCGGGATTTTGTAATGGTCGTGAAGTGATTTCCGACCATTCTCTTACTTCAGTTTAGAGAAATACCTCGATCTGGCTTCAGTGTATAACCCTTTAACATAAATCGACACGGCTGACAAGTTTTCCTGTACTTTTTCGTCCATAGCCTTATCACGATGCAGTTCATCTAATGTAAACAATAGCGAAATGGCCGCTGTGTTGACGGCCAAAATTAGAGCGTGTGCAAACGTGACGTCATTATCGGAATCCCCAAAACCTCCTATAGAAATTAATTAAAAGGAAATGTCATTTCCAAATTATTCGCGATACATTTTTGTTAAAAAGAACAACAAAACGTTTAACCGAAATCAACTAATGTACATGTTCTCTGTGCTACAAAGTTTTTATACAAACATCAATACATGCGTTTGGCGTGACATTGTACATTGGGGTGCATACTTTTCGCGCGCTTTTGTCGGGACAAAGGAAATACATAAGGGCTTTGTTTATGCTAGAATGTCGCGTTAACAAAAACCAATCGGGAGTGTGTTTTGGATTAAAAATAATTATTCTCATTTGGGAATTCAACAAAACATTTATATTTGTTTTATATTGATAATGATTTCAATATTATTTTTTATAAAATCCTTTACACCTCAAAAGATTATTTTGATAATTTTATGCATGAAAAGAACGATTTCCAGGAGGATTACATCTGGTTGATATCATCAGTCTCTTGAGAAACTGGCCACGATTTTATCGTGATGGAGAGCACTGTCGGGACCAAATCGTGTGGTAGGTATTACAAAGCCATAAAACTTCAATAAACCAACTGAATTATCGATTGATAGTGACACGGGAGTTATTCACGCATAACTGGTTCACAACTGTTCCCATCTTCAGTGCATTGGGGCCATAAAACGCGCATTGTGTAAACAATTACGGGTATTGTGTTCAATTGTGATTAGAGAATTAAAGAAAGATGGTTGACCGAAAGCCATGAAGTGAAATCAGTCTTCCTGAGCTGATTTCCGTGTGAAATACAATTTTTAAATGAAAACATCCACTCCAATTACCGGTATAGAGTATCATTCGCATATTTTTGCTATTTAGTTTATATCCAATGTTAAATATAGTTAATACGATTGTTCGCCGAGTGACTCGGCGTCATATCACCAATTTCCTTGGCATCATGCCGCGTGCCGCGGCGGGGAGATGCGGAGTGCCTCGGCGAACAGACGCGGCGACTCTGCGAACAGACGCGGCGACTCGGCGAACAGATGGTCGATGCCGTGTCGACTCCGCGTACACTCGATACCGCAAAACTCCGCGGATCGCGGAATCTGTTGGTTTTGCGTGAGCTGTACTGAAGTTCGGAACTGTTACATGCTATATACATATTCTCATATGCCTCTTAACAACATGACCAACAAACAATCCTTCTTTAAACACGTCCGAAAAGTGCAAAAAAAAGTTAATCAGAAGCCATTATGTATGATAAGCTGCAATTAAAACAAACAACGCATGTCGCTTTCTATATTGATATTATATATAGTCTCATAGGAATATGTTTGAGCTATGTACTTATCTTTTTAAGTTTTTATTACGTTGAGATGTTGTATAAACTAGTTTAAAAACCACAATAGGTCCTGTGTGCGTCTCTACTTAGCTGAAATAAAAACTTATATAGTACCGCAAGTTGACATTGTTGTTCTAATAGTTCAGTCAATTCATATATGCTTCCTTGTCAAACCAGTTTGAGTAGCTAACATGTACTGGTTGAGAAAAAAAATCCATGCTTTCTAGTTTCCACAATAATTTGAATACATTATCCCCATTCTTGTCTTTTTATTTTTTTATTTTATTGCATTTATATATTGAATTATTATATCCAATTGGTACTTGTAAATTGAATGTGAATTAGCGTTCTTTAGAATAGTGCATCTTTTGACTGACTGTTATGCTTTGCAAATAAAGCATTGTTTGAGCATATACTGATGTTATAATGAAAGCAATATAGGATGGATCAGATCTTCTCTGGCCGGGATTTTTCGTTTTCAAACTGTTTTGCATTAAACTGTTGTCGATTTCGCGAATAAGTAAATCCTAAAATACCATTAAAATGCTCTTCGATATTTCTAATGATTTTCTGCGTTCGCGTAATATAAGCGAGCCATACAGTTATCTGATTATAGTTGACATCTTATGTGTATATTGTGATTTAATGTCTAATTATACACTGATATAAAAAAGAAAATAGTGTTTAAGTTTATATGTTGTTATATTTAAACATGAATATTTTGATATCTATATTTTGGTTATATATTGTATTTTTCGTTATCTTGCTAACCCAACACATTGATCAATCATTATTATTTTTATTAGCTATCAAATTAATTTGTATTTGCCTATTTTCAAATATTCAAAATACTTAAACTTTATTTTCTTTTTGAAATATATCCCACAACATCACCAAAGGCAATGCATGTATGAGAAAACTTGTAAATATCAGTAGGTTTTACGGCTGGCAAAAACAATACATAATCGAGTATGAACGTAAATGATTTTTAAAGAGTTGCATTGTTAAAACATAAAAAATAATAAAGGTGTAAAAATAAAATTCATAACGTGACAATGAAATAGCTCAGAATTTAAAAGAATTTAAAGTGCCACAATGTATTATTTTTTTTTTATCGGGAAGAATAAAGTGTAACTTGTTCGGCGATTTTGTCTTTATACATTGTTATAAACGGTAAAAGGTTTAATGGTCTCGAATACGTTAAACTGTTAATATATTTGGTGTTAGTGTGGTTTTATTATTAAACGTTTGGTAATCAATACAAATACAGTCGTTAAAATGAGTTCTTAAAGGCCGCTTAATATCAAGTCTTAAGTGCATCGTATATATTATTTCATCCAT
>VMBQ01002431.1:66757-199241 GCA_007657795.1 Dreissena rostriformis
ATATATATATATATATATTATTGTCTCATCCACATTTACTTCATTATAAAACATTATATCTACAATATAATAAAATAGGCACACATGGCCATTAATAATAGAATTAAAGGAGACAGTAAAACACATAGGCAATGTAAGTACAAAGCTAGTATCACTTGATATCTATCAGCATTAAGAAACATTTACTAAATATTTGAATTGATGCAAGATTAATTTCATATCTTCACGATACAACACATAGGCAATGTAAGAACAAAGCTTATATCACTTGATATCTATCAGTATTAAAAAAAAAATTAATACAATATTGTTAAAACCTGTTTTTGTTATATTGCCCTTATTGTATACCTTGTATACTTGGGTGTATATAAAGAGTTGTTCTGTTCTGTTCTACTAAATATTTGAAGTGATGCAAGATTAATTACATATCTACACGATAAAACATTTAAAAAACAGATTCACTCCTTTAAAATACATGTTCATAAAATGCATCAGATATATACACTAAAACACTAGATAAGTAATAAGAGGTTAAATCAATTAGTTTCACAATAGATATGTTCTTTTTGTTTTTCTAAAATCAGAAAGCAGGTTCTGGCAGCTATTTTAACTATATTATTGTCTGACAATATAATTCTTAACTTATAATCAGTATCAAAATGTTAATATCCTTGAAACTGAGAATGTAATTCAGTCACGAGTTCTTGTCTAACCCCGTTATATAATGGACAATCAAGAAGTACATGTTTTTCATTTTCCACAACACTTATACCTATACTCTTACAATAGTTACATTTTCTTAATTCATGAGGTGTATTTGTATATCTTCCAATTTCTACATTTATTGGAGCTGTTCCACTTCGAAACTTTGCTTAAGCCCCTCAATGCCTTTTATTATCCACAAGTAAACAATATGGTTCAACCTCATATATTTGCTTAAATATTCTATAAAATTTAAGTTTGTTTTGTCCATCTCCAATACGGGCTCTTTCTCTATTTACATCTTGTAACCATGACTCCTTATAGTGTTCAAAAATCTTGTTTTCAACATTACCAGCAATTTCTCGCTTGCTTAGAAAGTACTCAATGTTAGTACACCTATTCATATCATACTTTTCAAACATATTGCAAACTTTAAAACACCAGTTTTTACAATTTCTACATTTTCAAAGGTATGACCAATCAAAAACCTTTATATTTAATCTATTTCTATCCATATTAACACGTCTTCACCACTGATATGTTACACTTTTCTTGATCTTACAGCACATTGGTAGCCAGCCAATATCCCCATTTACTGCAGAATTTGGTGTGTATTTACCAACATTAAGAACAAATCTAGCCGCTCTATGTTGAACCGCGTTTATACAACTGTAATAATCATTGCCCCAAATTGAAACTCCGTAAGTTATGACTGGAACAACGGTGGAATCAAACAGTTTCGTGAATGCTTGGAGGGGGAAACCCCCAATAGATTTAGATTTGGCAATAAGCAGTCCAAGGGCTCTATTGGCTGACTGAGCAACATTTTTTGCTGTAATTGCATAATTCAAGTAGTCAGTAAGAACATGACCTAAATACTTATACTGTGCCACATAATCTAATGGATCATTACCACACATAAATACTTTCTGACATCTTTGAACAGACTCATTTCTGAAGTGAACAATATTAGATTTTCTACTGTTTATACACATATCATTATTCTTACACCATACATCAAGCTCATTCAACATACACTGTAGGTCATCCGCATTTTCTGCTAATAAAACTATATCATCTGCAAACAGTAAAATTGAAACTGTTTGATCAGCTATCTTAACCCCTTTTCCAAGGGCATCAATCTTTGTTGCTAGATCATTAATATAGATATTAAAAAGCATTGGTGAGAGTGAACACCCTTGTTTTAAACCTGTTTTAACAGAGAACCAGTCAGTAAGGAAACCATTAATTCTAACTGAGCATGTAACATTATCATACACAGACCGAATAGCCTTCAGTAAATGACTATTAATTCTAATATTTTCGAGTTTACTCCATAAAATGTTGCGATTCACGGAATCGTAGGCCTTACTTAAATCAATGAAAGCACACACAGTTGACAGTTTCTTTTTTTTCTAGTATCAATAATACTCGTTAAGGTTGACAGGTGGTCAATTGTACTCCTTGTTTTTCTAAAACCATTCTGACCTTCAAACAATACTTTTTCTGACTCTATTTGCTTTGTAAGCTTAAAATTGAATAAAGAACAGTATATTTTATATACAATAGGGGTAATGGTAATACCTGTGTATGACATTGGATCATAGATATTGCTGGTAGAACTTTTCGGTATAGGATTTATAATATTCTTGTCCGTGCTTTAGGGGATTTTCCCTATTCCAAAACAGTAATTAAAAAGCTTGAACAGACAGTATACAAGAGTATCATTTTTAAAGACAGCTGCTGGTAATTCATCATACCCTAATGCTCTATTGTTCTTTACATCACAAATAGCTTTCCTTACATCTAACATTGAACAATGATCATCAAAAATGTCAGTATCAAGAGACACATTATCTCAAACTATAAAATTGGCATCCTGGCTACCATGATTTGCTGCTGTATCACTGACAACATTCAAAAGGTTACAAAAATCATTTTTCCATTTGTCAAAAACTTTTGTCACATCATTTGTTAAATTACCTGATTCATCTTCTACTTCAAAAGGCAGACCATTACTTCGGTTATCTCTGACTCATATTCTACCAATTGTTTTCCAAAAATCTACCTTATTATTCTCAGCTTCATCAATTAGTTTCACATATTTTATTAGAAGATCTCGATCATTGAGCTTAAATCGTCTCGAAGGGGCATGGCCATTTTGTCTAGTTAGGCTAGAACCATTTCAGTCAGTGCCTAAAGAATATAGTCCCGGAAGAATGAAATAATGTCGAAACAAACATAATGTCCAAACATCCATGACTGTGTTAACTACAGCATGATATATTTATTCACTTTAAACACTCAAATATTATGTTTATACATGAAAGGGAAATAAATTGCGTCTTTCATTGCGTCTCATTGCGTTGTCATGTAGTTTCTTCCTACACTTTAAACAACTTAAATATGCATACCAATTTAGAACGTGTTTTCATTCAAAAATACTAGTTTACATATAATAGTGAGTATACCACGTTAACACGATTTAATGGTGATTTTGCGATTTTTGAAATGATTAGTGGAGTCGTATCCGGCAAAGTTTGGCGCACAATGAAATTAGTACTTACTTTCATATACCGCACAAATTATCACCATACATTTCACGTGCTTTAACTCGCACTAAAGAAAAGTATAACATTTAAGGTTTCTGTTAAATGAATTGAAAAACAAATCAAAACTTTTACACTAACATAAACACCTAAACGTTTGGAAAATGATTTATATTTGTTTTGTTTCTGTTGACATTATATAATTTATTTCAATATAGCTTACAATTTAACGAAAGAAGTTGACGTGATGTTACTTGTTATAATCCAATGCAGTTATTAAATATATGGGTGGAGTGTATTTTTAAGAAAGAAAGGCGGAGTATACGAATAAATTTTTCTCATTTTACAGCTTTCAAATAAAAAAAGATGAGGTTAGAAAAATGACAATAAAACCGTTTTCTTAAAACCACGGAAAGTGTGATTTTTATGTATTGATATCTGGCATCAACAGCATGTCTTGCAGTTTTCTTAACCATACCTTTGTTATAAATCACGATGCAATCTAATATCTCCTCTTGCAATACGCCATCTATACATACGTATCGTACAACTAGTCCATGAAGATGTTTGACTCAAAAGTGTTGTAACTAGCAGTACATATATACAAAATAAAACATATCATCACACAATGAATACACTTATATTGGAAAGGACATCGTTATGAGGATGCTGTACAATAGAATCTGAAATTGTTTTTTACAATAAAAATTAAGGTTGAAATATATATTAAAATATAAAAAGGTTTAAACTTTCATTTAAGAATAGAAGAACATGTATGTGCATATGTATGTAGTATAAACTATACAACTCCCATAAACGCTTGTGATAATGAAATTACCATTCAGAAATAAAAACTCTCGACATTCATACGCCACTATGTTTTATTTTGTTGACATTATTTTAGGCATGCTATTAATTTTTATGTCCCCCAGTATATACTGGGGGACATATTGTTTTTGCCCTGTCTGTTGGTTGGTTGGTCTGTTGGTCTGTTGGTCTGTTGGTTTGCGCCAACTTTAACATTGGCCATAACTTTTGCAATATTCAACATAGCAACTTGATATTTGGCAAGCATGTGTATCTAATGGAGCTGCACATTTTGAGTGCTAAAAGGTCAAGGTCAAGGTCATCCTTCAAGGTCAAAGGTCAATTATGTGGGTCAAAATCGCTCATTTTTGCCATAACTTTTGCAATATTCAACATAGCAACTTGATACTTTGCATGCATGTGTATCTCATGGAGCTGCACATTTTGAGTGCTGAAAGGTCAAGGTCATGGTCATCCTTCAAGGTCAAAGGTCAATTATATGGGTCAAAATNATATACTGAAATTAAATATGAACTTTTTTCAAGTAATGTAATATACCAGTCGTGATATTTTAATCAATATAAACTAATAATTGTAAAAAAAAATACGGTATTTTAGAACTTTTCTTTTTTCGTCATTCGTGGTTGAGTCCCTTTAAGCTTCGACAACTTTTTAAGTAACATTAGTTGTTCGCAAGCACACATCTTGAAATAGTAGTGTACTACAAATGTTATGACAAAAAAGACTATAGAGCACAAAGTTAGTCGTTTTTATTACCCTCGTTGTATGAACTAAAATAAACGAGACAAATAGCTTATCTAGAAAAATGGCGGATGGTTCATAGTAAAAAGCAGAACACTTAGCGCTGATGCGCTGATAATATTATCAATAGAGATTTAATTGACAGCTGGCATCGTGTCCATTTGCACCCAGACGTTAATCGTTGACAGTGAGGAAGAGCGGTGCAAACACTAATTGTCCGATTAAAATATTGACTTAAATGTCAATATTAAAAATGCAAATGGATTAAATGACAAATACAAAGGTTTCTACCGCCACACCGATCTGATCATTAACAGGACGAGGTGAAATGCAAAAAGTAACTGCAAACTTGTGATCAGTTAGCCTTAATTCAGAAGTAATTGACCCAGTCGGTGAGTATAATTATTGTTTCCTATTGAACACACTTTCAAAAATTGTTAAGTAAACACAAATAATAAAAGACACATGTTGACAGTTGACAGTGATGTGACAATCCATAATACTGGATAACATGTAAATAAATTTATTCTCTCACACATTCGCAAATCAATTCATAGTTTTTTCTATGCAAACCACATTGGGAAATCACATGTCAAGGGCCGTTGTTCCTAGACACAACTCTCTGATGTAATGCTAGCATTGATTTATTATCCCTGTATCACTATAATCTGCGACCGTTTGGGTCCAAGTATCTGATCAACTGGCAAATCAAGTATTTGTTTAAATGAAAAGACATTCAATGCATCTCTTTTTAATCCCAATAGTAATATATATAATCGCAAGACATAAAGGGTAAAAGCTCATTGTAACCTAAAAACAATTACAAATACAGTAAAACCTGAGGGCGCGGCCTTATGAGCTAAGCGGCCAACCTGTCGTATTTGGCCAGTTCAGGTCCGTCCGTTCATTTCTGCTCTTTAAAAGTCCGTGTTAAACGCTATTCTCTCGTATGAAGCCAGCGGCCAGTCTTCTATGTCCAAATAACAAAATTTGACATGTGTATGACGGTCGCGTGACCCGATTACACGCTCTTGATAATCAGTACCAATCAACGAAATTACTCGAAATGAACACTTGCCAAACGACCAGTAATTTTCACACATTGATTGGGTCTTGTGGTTCAATCGGGTTTGTGTACGAAACCATTGTGTACAAATTTACGACGATAAACGACAACGGTATTTGCGACAATGGTATTTGCATCGACTTCTAAGTGTTATATTTTCGGCCATTGTTATTCTTTTTAAGTTTACTGTTAACTACTCCAATTAGTAGAACTATATCGGTGATCTTTACAACCTTTGTTTAGTCTGACATTTTAATTTGTCATTGAAAAAGGTGTTTATTAAAGAAATAGTGTTGATTAAGGAAGTGTGTTTAGGACTAATTAAATGAAATTACACAATGTAATTTTGATTGTCGATAATTACATTACAGTTTGCGTTCACTCGAAGGTATTAGTAGAAGACTGCGAAAATGAATTCCAATTAAATGGACAGATTTGATGCGATATTTATCATTTCTGATGCTCAAATGTCTAAACGCAAGTGCCTTCCGTTAGAGCATCGGGTAAAAGTTGTGAGGCTTCTTGATAGTGGACGTTCGTCGAGAGACATAGCTTCCGATTTTGGTGTGGGCAGGACACAATTTCAAAATATGGCGAAACCTAAGAGGGATATTATGGATGAATATAAATTTGGGAACCCAGACGCTAAGCGTGTTAAAGTTAGTGTATCCTACGGTGAAATTGACGGTCTCTGTTACAGATGGTTTCTGGACGCAACATCCAGACAAATCAATGTCATTGGACCACTCATTAAGGAAAAGGCTATGAAATTCGCGAGTGATCTTGGACATACGGAGTTTTAAGGGTCTGGTGGCTGGTTGGACTCTTTTTTAAAGAGACACAACATTGTAATAAAAAAACAAAGTAGTGAACGTGCCTCAGTGAACGGAGACATTGTGACAAACTGGAAAAGCAAAATCAAGAGTGTTTGCGAAGGAGATACCCAGAGTGATATCTTTAATATGGACGAGACCGGGTTGTTCTGTATATAGAAATTGAAGTCTCGTATATTACCAAAACTATTCAGTACAATAATATCTAAACATGTGAATTGAATTAAGTTTGACCTTAGTACGTATACCACATAAAACAAATGCAATTATCTAAAGGAACTGTTGTTCTGCATTCTAATTCACATGTTGTATTTTGTATTTTCGAATAAAAAACATATATTTGGAGCCTACAAGAGACGTTGTAGACAGTCCTTTACACGTATTTGATTCACTTTTATTTCATAACGTTATTTTCGCAGTATATGTATCGCTGAATGCTTTCATAGCCATATTTACACCCAAACGTTTCACATTAATAATATTATTTTCTGTATTGATGTCTTGCATGTACGACATGTCTTGCATTCTCAGAAACATGACCTTTGTTGTAAATCACGAATCGACCGGACATCATACACTACGCCATTCATACATACGTATCTTTCAACTTCAAAAGAACTGAATTCTGAAACCATTCGATTTATACCCATAAACAAAATTGCTGCGAAAAACCTTAATGCGAATTGTATTAATATTGCGATTGAAACCAAAATAATATTTAATCATGGAATGGGTTATTGGCAGGTTAAGTGGTAGCTGTTAAAGCTTTGGAGAAAGGCAAATGACGCGAACTCTGTTTCAGTTCAAAATTATTTCAATATTTCATAGTTAACCGATTGATAAATAAAGGATCTGACATGCATTGTCATATCATACCATATTTTTTTTAAAGAGTTCATGAATTTTGTTAGTAAGCGAGCCTTTGGCGAGCTTACTTACGAATTTCCTGGACGAGTTTAATAAAATATGGTATGATATGACAACGAGTGTCAGATCTTTTTTATCGCATGCTTTTAAACTAAATAAAATACATCTTAATTGACCAAACAAATGCTGATAAATCTAAAAGTTCTTTGTGACGTCATTTGATGTTGACGACGTCATTTCACCAAAATAAAGCCATGCGATTGGCTAGGTATTTATTCTGTAGCCAATGGAAACGCTTAAAAATGTTGCATTACACACGTGTAATATACAAAATGCGTGATGTCTGTATTACATTGAAAACAAGGTATAGCATGTGATAAAAGACTTTTCGTAATGAGAATGCTGAACAATTGAACCTCTAATTAAATATTACAATCAAAAGTTGCAACATTAATTTTAGAATAGTATTACATGTATATGCATACGTGTGTCGTATATAGGCCATAAACAATTACTTATTCGTTTAAATTAACTTAAAATACACGATACAACTGTCATAAACACGTGTTATAATCACAACTCAGAAATAAATACTCTCAGTGTTCAAAAGTCTAGCATATCTATGTGTTTAGTTTTGGAGACATTGCTTTAGGTATGCTCATAATTTCATACAAAAATAAGAAGAAATATACTAGTGATTTCTTAAAATAAAACTATTTCAGAGATGTTTTTTATTCAGCAAACCTTTATTCAAGACACGCACTAAAGATATTTTCGCAGCTTTGTCCCTTGGGGTTCACATAGACTAATACATTGCACATGACAAGATTATGTGATTTAATAAGGATTGGTTTCGATTAATTGTTTGCTAACCTTTGGAACTATTCAAATCAAGTCCAACAAAGATTTACTCTGGGGGGACTTATATCCTATGGGAGTCCATACCAACCTATTATTTTAATTGTCGTTTATAAGGTTTGTTAAAATTACTAACAATATTAAGTAACTGTTCTTATAATTAACTTATTCCATATTACTTAAATCTTTTAATCAGAAGTGATTTAGATATTGTTTCAAACTGTGTTACTTAAGTGAACTCAGTTCTTATTTCTATTCTAAATTATAGGCAGAGGATGGCGGGGGAGCAGGCCGGATTTTGAGCTGAACGGAGCACAGTGGAACAAATCTTCAACTGCAGAGTCCTTATTGAGAAACATCAGCATCACCAACGTGAGCTATTTCACAACTACATGGACCTTAAGAAAGCTTTCGACCGCGTGTAGCATGATTACCTATAGCAAGTTCTGAGAAGATGCAACATTGACTAAGGGTTGGTTCAAGTCATCCAAGAACTATACGAAAACGCCAGCAGCGCAGTATATCTAAATGGACAGATGGGTGTCTTCCTTAGGACATCAGTGGTCTTCCGTCAGGAATGTCTGCTCACCGCAGTCCTGTATAAATTTGTCCTTAATACGATCATGCAAGAGACTATCCAAGACCATCACACACCTATCGCCATCGGTGGCAGACTTATATCTTTCTTGCTGTTTACATTGACCCCATGGATGGCACCAGCAGTAAACTTCAAAACTCACAAACAGATTCTTTAAAGAGCATGAGCATACGGGATGAAGGTCAGCACGGAGAAGCCGCGGATCATGGTGAACAGCACGAACACTACCAGAGCAGACATCACCATGAACGTCGAGAAACTGGAAGAAGTGACCAGATTCAAGTACTTGGGAAAAGCCTTGTCTACGGATAGTACCCGTACCGCTGAGGTCCGAATAAAAATTGCAATGGCGACCGCAGAGATGGTCGGACTGCACAGGTTGTAGACAAGAAGCTCCATCAGCTTCTCCACCAAGCACAGGCTCTACAAGTCCCTCGAAGTCTCCATCCTACTGTACGGTTGTGAGACCCGGACACTTCACGCGGACACAGAACACAGGACACAGGCATGTGAAGTTCGAACACAATTGTCTCTGATGACTACTCTGCATCTCCTGCACGTACCAACGAATACGTCCAGAACGTGACAGCAGCACTTGTTGGTCCACAACCCCCCCCCCCCCCNCTTCGAGGCCGTCAGAAAGAAAGCTGCATGGATAATGTGAAAGAGTGGACGTCCCTCCCCATGGATGAGCTAATCCCAGCAGCCCACAGCAGACCTTACTATCGGAGGTTTTCTGTGTCGTCGTCCCTTATTCCCTCTCAACGGCCATACCGGTCATTTTCCACCGAAACGGTCACATGACATTCCAAGGTGGTTCAAATTTCGTATATTTTCAACACAATATTTTCAACCACACAGGGTAGATATATTCGGAGACAAAACAAAACATCCATCTCGTTCATAAACACACGGTTTATACATAGCGCCGTAGACACGTAGTTTGTAAACAAACACCTATATTATGACAATGTTAAAACGCTAGTTTTTCCACCAGCCTTTTTGTCGGAACGCTGCTGTGTTTATAAAAATGATTTCCCGTTTTGTTTTGGTTTACACATGTTTACAAGTTTATTATATATTTGTTTTAGAAAACGTGACTCTTATTCTTTAATTGTATCATTAAAAATTATAATTTAAGTAAGTTTGTACAAGTATACATGCGTTGTTTCTTAAAAGTGTTTATTTATGGTATAAGTATCGCTCATTTGATACAAATTTACTAGAAAAGAGCTAGAACAGTCACTGAGGATGACAAATACCCAACAACTCTCTTAAAAAGTTTCGTTCGAAGCACGGAGACTGTTCGCGACACAAAGTAACCAATGTCATGTACAATTTTTAAAGTATGTGAAATTTTCCTTAGTTCAAAGGCACATAGCTCTGCAAAGAATATCGTGACTTAACCAAGAATAACGTATATCACTTCAACATAGTATAAACAGCATATATGTTTTATGTTGGTAAGAAGAACACTTAGAATCAAGTTCACGACACAAATTACACATAAATATGATGTAAGTATCCAAAACATTCCTACTTTCAATGGAACATGACACTGCAAATAATACCTAAATACCGTCTTGCACTTCTATACAGTATAAACAAAATATGTAAAAGGTTTGATGTGATAAACAGAAAACTGAGCGACGCGTTCGCGATAAAAAGTATACATGTACAATGGTGAAAGCATACAAAATGTGCCTACAAGGTTCAAGGGCAAATAACTATGCATAGAACATCACGACATACAATAAAAGAACGTCCTGCACTTCGTCCTACATTGAAAACAAAAAATACTATAGGTTGCATGTTGATAGGCTTACAAATGAGAGACAAATCCGTGACACAAATAACGCATGTGCCGCGTGAAGACCAACCAACCAACAGACCAAACGACTAACTAACGACCGACAATGTGATTTTAGTATACCCCCAGTATAATTTATAATTGCGGTTGTTAAGTTATGTTTGCGCGTTGCATATCAAGACTAACGTACGCGTAAATCATTACTGTGACCCAGCCTTAATGCCTGATTATAATGGAAAGAGGATGTATATGCAGAGCTACAAACCTGATATTGTTTTTTCTCAAGGATCGGTGTGATAAGTCTGGTGTTGTTTGTCAAGGAACATTCGTTGGAGTAAATAAGGCGCGAATGAGTCTCCGATGTTTTTGTTGTGTGAGTATAGAGTGGTAAACGATAAATGCGCAAGTATATGATTATGGTAAAGTAAAACTAATTAAATATTTAAAATACGCATAAAATAACACTTCGAGAATACAATTTTCTGTTTTATGTATCTTAACATTAAACTCTCAAAAAACACGTTTACATAGAAATATATACACAATAAAGCTTATTTTATCGCAAATAAATATAGTAAGCATTATATCACTATAAGTTACAATTATGAGATTTAATTGTTTGCATTAATTACTCAGTGTGAAAAGACGGCCAATTGGAAAGAAAATATGTACGTGATTATATATACATTATCTGTCTGGAAAAAGCTAATAGCTTGGAAATGCAATCCCATATAATGTGTTTTGTTCTCTACCGGTCGTATATAACTGGCTTATCAGTTATCGCGGAAAGGAAAACGGATGTTGTTGCTTTTAGCCCAAGTGTGTGTCTAGCACATCAAGCTGTTAGGTCTTCAACTGACTGACTGATTAACGTCGCGCTTCTCGTCACTTAAACAAATCCATAATTGTATAAATGTGTTCGTTGCAATGTTTTGTAGAGTCTGTAGACGTTCAAATTGAATAACAATGATCTCCCAAACGGCGTTTTCGGCAGTTTGTTTCTATACATTATTTGTTTTAACTTTATTTCATTGTCAAGCTACTAAAACTGATGATTAAACGATGGTTGCTTCAGCGTTCAATGTCTGATTAAAGTTATATACCGTACATATGATTCATAAGATTCTTGTGTGAATGTGATAAAATTTGAGAGCATATTCCGCGGTCTTTAAAAACAATGTGTCTCAATAGAATGCGGCGCTTTCGGATAAAACCATTCTCTTACACCAGTCATTCATTAATAAGAATGTACCGGGTATGTGAAGCCTTAAAGGGACGTGTTGTATTAAAGTTATGAAAACTGGAAAGGCCTCAGGGCCGGACCATTTGAATAGCATATTATTAAAAGAAATTGCAGCTGATATTTCAGTTCCATTTCAAAATCTTTTCAATTTTTCATTAAATTCTGGTAGGGTTCCACGGAGCTGGAAAGAAGCAAATGTATGTGCAATTTATAAAAAGTCAGATCCTCTGGATGTATGCAACTTTAGACCAATCTCCCTCCTAAATGTGTAGGTAAATGTCTTGAAAGAATTCTCCACAAATACATCTTTAACCATGTACGGGCTTCTGACTTTATTACCCCATTTCAATCAGGTTTTATACCTAAAGATTCCACTGTCAACCAATAAGTCTCGGTTTATTACTCTTTTCGTAAAGCCCTCGACGAAGGCAAAGAGGTAAGAGAGGTTT
Organism: Dreissena rostriformis; assembly: GCA_007657795.1. NCBI lineage: Eukaryota > Metazoa > Mollusca > Bivalvia > Myida > Dreissenidae > Dreissena > Dreissena rostriformis. The sequence goes on from VMBQ01002431.1 coordinate 79,302, forward strand.
TTTTGCAACAATTCTAAAGCATTTGAAAGAGTATGGCATGCAGGGCTAATTCACAAGCTACGACTCATTGGCATCTCGGGCAATCTTTTATCTTGGCTACAGGACTATCTCAATAACATAAGTCAGTGTGTTGTAATTTCCGGTTGTAAATCTGACTCACCTATCAACGCTGATGTTCTCCCCCCCCCCCCCAAGGGTCCATATTAGGGCCTCTCCCTTTTCTTGTGTACATAAACGACATTGTGCGAGATATCCACTGCCCAGTGCGTCTGTTTGCAGACGATATTGCGCTTTATATAATTGTCGACAATCCGGTCGATGCAGCCACTCAACTCAACGCTGATCATGTACAAATCCATTAATGGGCTGAAAAGTGGTTGGTTACCTTCAATCCATCTAAAACCGAGTCGATAGTAATATCAAGAAAAATCAACCGCCCGATCCACCCCTCTCTTTTCTTCAACGACTGCACAATAAATGAGGTTTCGTCTCTTAAACATTAAGGTCTGAACTTTTCTAACTCATGCTCCTGGCATGACCAAATTGAAACTATTAAGAACAAAGCATGGCAGAGAATAAATCTAATGAGATCTTTTAAGTTTACCCTCAATAGAAAGTCCCTTTTAACTGTACATACGACATTTATTAGACCAATTCTTGAATACGCTGATGTAGTCTAGGATAATATAACCGCACAGGATGAAATAGAACTTGAAAAGATTCAACAGGAAGCAGCAAGAATAATTAGTTGGGGAAACGTCTATCTTCACTGCATAATTTATATAATGAAACGGCTCTTGAACCCTTAAAACAAAGGAAAACTAAACACAAACTGACCCTCTTCTACAAGATGCATAATTCTCTATCACCCCCATATTTGTCTGCACTTATCCCCTCTAGCGTGGGTGAAACAACGGCATATCGACTTCGTAATTCCGATAATATACGCAACATTCAATGTAAATCGCAGCTTTTTTCCCGATCGTTCTTACCATCAACGATACACCTATAGATCGCCCTACCTGAATCTGTTAGATTTGCTCCTTCTCTCTCTACCTTCAAAGCAAATCTAAACAAAGACAAACATAAAGTTCCCATGCATTAATACGATGGCGAGCGGACGCTGAATGTTCTTCACGCAAGATTGCGAATGCATTACAGTAACTTAAATGAACATTTGTACGCGAAAAACATATCGGAAAGTCCATATTGTCAATGTGGATAGATTGAAGACACATATCACTTTTTCTACATTTGCCCAATTTATAACGACAAAAGAGCAATCCTATTTGACAATCTGTCTGGTTTTCAACCCATAACTTTAGAACTACATCTCTTCGTTGTCAAAGATGGATCATACGAAGAAAATTCACTTATTTTAAAACATGTTCAGTCTTTCATCCAAGATAGTCATAGATTTTAACATTACTTCCTCTCATGAACATACCTTATCCAGCTAACGATGCCCCGCCCTGCAACTGTCTCCTTTCTTATCGTTACTTTCTCAAGTTGCGATAACTCCGTAACTTTTATCTTTTTCTTTTTTGATAAAGAGTATTACAAATTAATTATGCTGGTGTATGTAAACGTTATATCTTTCTTGCTCTATTTCATCATCTTGTTACGTTTTTGTATTATTTCCTTTATCTTTTTTTTTCATTCCGATACTGTATCCTTATATGTACTTATATTATTCGATATTCATTGTTTCGACATTATGTACATTGTAGTTATATGCTCAATTGTTTACACCTTATCAGCAGCATTTCCAAATGACAGAAGAGAGACAAAGCGTAAGCTTCGAGCTTTTTTCTCAATTCTGTTAATTTCCACTTTGCTGTCCATGTTTTAAGCATATTTCGTCATAAGTAGCTAGTATCTTCGTATAGTATAATATTGCTTACATGCTGTATATGAATAGCTAAATAAATATTGTTTAAACCAAAGGTCAAGCGCTTACGCCAAACGGCCATCCGTGCTGGTTTAGTTCATGTTGTTATACGTTTTATATGCAATCCAGGTAGTGTCACAAAATATAACAATAACAACAGAACTCTCCAAATTATTCAATCCTTTCGCGTTTGTAACCGTAAACGCTTTATAAATTTCAGTTTTTAAAATGGTCAATTTACATAACCGTGAACAGGTCCCTTTAAAGAGAGTATAATATACGTTCTTTAAAATTTGTCTGGAATAGTGACTAAATTGAAACATGTTGCCGCTGCCCAATATCCTCGCCCCATTCATTATTTCCTCAACAAACATCAAGGTGGGAGTTACTAATATAACAGACGCAGACATATTCAGCAAAGGCAAAGTTCAATAGAAGAGAATAATGTTTTTTGCAACATTATTATCAGTGAGAACTTCAACTAATAATGTTTTAGTTGTTATGATAAACATTTTCGAATTCCATAATTTAGGTATGTATAAATTTGAAAGTCTAATATTGTATTTATTCCGAATATGTTATAAGTTATTGAGCATTTAAAAATCACAGGTGTAAGTCTTAGTCTAGCTCGATTGGTAATTTATCGGCTCAATTACTACTTAAAAGAACCGCGGGTAATCTCAAGTATGCTGCAAAGTACCCGGGGTAAGTAAATTATACTAAAAAGTACCCCGGAGTTTGACCGGGTCCTTTGAAGCGTATTTCCGTACCCGGGATACATTGTAGTATACTTAAGAGTAGCCGGGGTACTTTTAAGTAGTCACTGAGCGAAATCGAACAATTTTTGACTCGAGCCTTAGTGAACGTTAATAAATTAATACTCAGTATTTTCATGAAAGATTTAACATGCCTAAGTTTTACCGGATTGTATAATTTATTAATTCATCAGTAAAATAACATAAGTATGCAGTATGTATTCGCAAAGTATTGTTCTTACTACATTGCTATCTTGAGAGCAAAGGTATATTGTCATTACAAAACACACAGCATGTGAAACGCTGTCTTGATGTAGTTTATTGTCTTAAATATATAAATATGTGTGTCTTACATTTGTGAGCCCCTTTAGTAGTATGATGCTTCAGGCTGTACGACAAACTACTTAAATACATCACGGTTTGTGTGTTTGTATTTCTTTGTTTAAATTGTTACATACTGGTCTTATCCGTGTATTTCCATCTGCTGGAAAATAATTTCTGTATATCCAACATATTCCTATTAATATAAAATGATGCGTTTGTTATCCGTTATTATTATTAATTTTTAATGAACAAATACTGAAGATTTCGTTTCAATATAAATCTATTTTTCTGAAAGGATTCCTGTTTCAAACTGTCTATTGATTATAGTTCACTAATGGACAAGCAAATACATCTATATTAATTGTGTCGCATGACATTCTTATACAAAATTCATAATATACTTGATATACGAATCCAAATTATGTTGTAAACAACAGCGAATGAAGCACAAAATGGAGAATGAATGGAGTAATGAAGGTTTGCCTATTTGTTGGTATTGACACGAACACGTGAAAAGTAATTTGTTTACTAGTATTGATTACTTGATTATATCCAAAAATTATATGTCCAACACCTACGTATATAAAGATTGACAGGACGCGTGCATACGGTGTATCTTTATGGAGTGTCCTATTTCAGGTGGAGATGTTTAACAACGCATACAGCGGCGATATATAACTAGCTAGGTGTTCCACAACGCATTCAGTGGCGATATATAACTAGCCAGGTTGTTCACAATGCATACAGTGGCGATATACAACTTGCTAGGTGTTTCACAACGCAAACAGTGGCGATATACAACTTGCTAGGTGTTTCACAAGGCATACACTAGCGATATATAACTAGCTAGGTGTTTCACAATGCATACACTAGCGATATATAACTAGCTAGGTGTTTCACAATGCATACAGTGGCTATATATAACTAGCTAGGTGTTTCAACATGCATACAGTGCCAATATATAACTAGCTAGGTGTTTCACAACGCTAAAGTTGCGATATACAACTAGCTAGGTGTTTCACAATGCATACAGTGGCGATATATAACTAGCTATGTGTTTCACAATGCATACAGTGGCGATATATAACTAGCCAGGTGGTTCACAGTGCATACAGTGGCGATATACAACTAGCTAGGTGTTTCACAACGCAAACAGTGGCGATATACAACTAGCTAGGTGTTTCACAAGGAATACACTAGCGATATATAACTAGCTAGGTGTTTCACAATGCATACACTAGCGATATATAACTAGCTAGGTGTTTCACAATGCATACAGTGGCTATATACAACTAGCTAGGTGTTTCAACATGCATACAGTGCCGATATATAACTAACTATGTGTTTAAAAACGCTAAAGTTGCGATATTCAACTAGCTAGGTGTTTCACAATGCATACAGTGGCGATATATAACTAGCTATGTGTTTCAAAATGCATACAGTGGCTATATATAACTAGCTAGGTGTTTCACAATGCATACAGTGGCTATATATAACTAGCTAGATGTTTCATAACGCATACAGTGGCGATATATAACAAGCTAGGTGTTTCACAACGCATACAGTGGCGATATACAACTAGCTATGTGTTTCACAACGCATACAGTTGCTATATATAACAAGCTAGGTGTTTTACAACGCATACAGTGGCGATATATAACTAGTAAGGTGTTTCACAACGCATACTGTGGCGATATATAACTAGCTAGGTGTTTCATAATGCATATAGTGGCTATATATAACTAGCTAGGTGTTTCACAACGCAAACATTGGCGATATATAACTAGCTATGTGTTTCACAATGCATACCGTGGCTAAATATAACTAGCTATGTGTTTCACAATGCATACAGTGGCGATATACAACTAGCTATGTGTTTTACAATGCATACAGTGGCTAAATATAACTAACTAGGTGTATTACAACGCATACAGTGGCGATATACAACTAGCTATTTGTTTCACAATGCATACAGTGGCTATATATAACTAGCTATGTGTTTCACAATGCATACAGTGGAGATATACAACTAGCTAGGTGTTTTACAATGCATACAGTGGCTATATATAACTAGCTTGGTGTTTTACAACGCATACAGTGGCTATATATAACTAGCTTGGTGTTTTACAACGCATACAGTGGCGATATACAACTAGCTGTGTGTTTCACAATGCATACAGTGGCTATATATAACAAGCTATGTGTTTCACAATGCACACAGTGCCGATATATAACTAGTTAGGTGTTTCACAATGTATATAGTGGCTATATATAACTAGCAAGGTGTTTCACAATGCATACAGTGGCTATATATAACTAGCTAGGTGTTTCACAATGCATACAGTGCCGATAGTTAACTAGCTTGGTGTTTCACAATGCATATAGTGCTGATATATAACAAGCTTGGTGTTTCACAATGCATACAGTGGCGATATATAACTAGCTAGGTGTTTCACAATGCATACAGTGGCGATATATAACTAGCTAGATGTTTCACAATGCATTCATTGGCTATATATAACTAGCTAGGTGTTTCACAATGCATACTTTGGCGATATACAACTAGCTAGGTGTTTCACAACGCAAACAGTGGCGATATACAACAAGCTAGGTGTTTTACAACGCATACCGTGGAAATATATATAACAAGATAGGTGTTTCACAACGCATACAGTGGCGATATATACCTATCTTGGTGTTTCACAATGCGTACAGTGGCGATATATAACTAGCTAGGTATTTCACAATGCATACAGTGCCGATATATAACTAGCTAGGTGTTTCAAAATGCATACATTGCCGATATATAACAAGTTATGTGTTTCACAACGCATACAGTGGCAATATACAACTAGCTATGTGTTTCACAATGCATACAGTGGCGATATACAACAAGCTAGGTGTTTCACAATGCATACAGTGGCGATATACAACTAGCTAGGTGTTTCACAACGCATACAATGGCAATATACAACTAGCTATGTGTTACACAATGCATGCAGTGGCGATATACAACAAGCTAGGTGTTTCACAACGCATACAATGGCAATATACAACTAGCTATGTGTTTCACAATGCATACAGTGGCGATATACAACAAGCTAGGTTTTTCACAACGCATACAATGGCAATATACAACTAGCTATGTGTTTCACAATGCATACAGTGACAATATACAACTAGCTAGGTGTTTCACAATGCATACAGTGGCGATATATAACTAGCTATGTGTTTCACAATGCATTCAGTGGCGATATATAACTAGCTAGGTGTTTCAGAATCCGTACATCGGCGATATACAACAAACTAGATATTCACAACGCATACAGTGGCGATATACAACTAGCTAGATGTTTCACAATGCATACAGTGGTCCTAAGGGAGCTATACAGACTAATCAATCAGTGTACGACAGCGACATTGATATAAAGTGATTTCAAAGATGAACTGTAACCGAGATTATTGCTTTAGAAATAATGTGATTATCACCAACAACTGCAACATCTCCCGATGCGTAAATTATGTCAGCGTATAGTTCTTTATCTACCAGCTGATTTATTACATGTATCAAGTTTTAAATTATTAGATTTACCATTCTTATAAAAAATTAATTGTGTACTTCGTATGTAATGGTTTTCTGCTTGTTCTAAACTGAAAATACGTAGTCCGCTATTAATCATCAGCATTATCTATTTTTTACGAGAGGCCTGATACAACACACTCCTCATTTATTTGCTTCAACCTACGGACTACTGTTAAGGCCATCGCTATCGTATTGTCGCACTGTCGTCATCGTATTCTCTTACTCTCGCCATCGTACTATCGCACTGTCGCCATCTTACTGTCGTACTGTCGCATTGTCTTCATCGCACTATAGCGTTCTCGCACTCTTGTCATCGTATTCTCGCATTCTCGTCTTCGAATTATCGTACTCTCGGCATCGTATTCTCCACTGTCGCCATCGTACTCTCGCGTTCTCGCATTCTCGCCCTCTGAATTTTAATGTGTAACCACAATGGCCCTAACGGTATTCCGTAGACCACATTCAGACCCCGTTTATTCAGTATTCTTTTGATGCGAAACATACAATTAATTACCCCATAGTTCATATACTTAAATGTGTTGTTCGATGGTCTATGTTAAATAAAAATGTATAATAACTGTTATTTTATTATATTGACTTTTTATAATACAATATATGCAAATATTTGATTGTTGAAATACAGTACGTGGAATAATTCTAACATATGCACGATTATGTTCACAGATGACCATCCTCGCTCGAAAACATAATAACACCTCATAGGTAAAACACAGTGGGGGAATAAAGCAAACGTTCAGTCTGGTGACGACCTATTGCTTATTTCCAAGACGTCATTTTTATATTTTCATCAAAAGTGTAGGAAATAAGTAATATAATTGTGTAACCTATGTGCAACTCGTTCAGAAGTCTATACCACTTAATGTTTTATGCAACACTGACCCACTATTTTTTGTATAATAACTGCAATCAAGTTGCCGATTGACATTAGTTTCACAAACACTCTTAATTCAAATTATTTGAAAATGTTTGCATGGTTTGTCTGACAAGAGGAAGAATCTGATTATAATCTTATGTACGAGTTGAAATTTTGAAACTCTGATTATAATTTAATGTACGAGTTTTAGATTTTGAAAATATTAATTTATTTTACTGTACGATTCATACAAGTAAATTCAAACAAAAAGATGATTCTTGGGTTATAAGATAACTGTTAAATATTCGTCACACAAATTAAAGTTAAGCGTAGCATTCTTTGCTATTACTGTTTTTCGTGTCGTTTTAAAATATCACTTTAATATCAATTTATTGATCGTCAGAACCGGTTGTAAATTTTCCGTTGGCACTACATTATAGAAGCATAGCGTATTTCAGTTATCATTGGCTTATTACAGAATCTACCTCATTACCGATAATTATTTCATGTTACTAAATTATTCTATCTTTTGATAGTCCGGTCATGCACTAAAAAGAAACTGTGTATTGATGCCCATAGAGATAGTGATGTTTTAAGAAGGGTCAGTAATGAGGCATCGTTACCACATTTCGGCGACAACAAACTTGTGTACAAAAATGTTCTTTAAAAACCATCGAATCGATCAAGTGATAATGTCTGTCGACCAAAATATCGAAAGCTCACACGATTCGACGCTCGATGCTGAGCAAAGTTATTCGAAAATGACCAACGACATTACTTTTCCGACGCATTATTTCCTGCCTAAACCAAGCGCGACATTTTTCTTTTAAACTTGTGTGTGTTTGTCATTGTCGAGTGTCTTATCGTTGATTGTCGTGGTTCAACGAAGACATTTTGTGCGGCACTAATCGAATACCGTAGGTCAAGGGTATCTTTCTGTCTTGAAGGGTGATAATGAGTTGTCTTATAACTCGGTTATTTACTTAATTCATTGATTGTTTACGTGTAATGTTGCAACATAACGAAATTGATATCGCGATCTCGAACTTAAAGTTCGTGCCCTCGCAGTTTGTTTTCTCGTTCTTGCCCCTTCTATAAACACAGGTTGAACACGCGAAAAGACGATGCAAAATTGCGGATTTCATCTCTCAATATCTCATCGTATGACAGGACCGGATCCACACGTGACTGTCCTAGAGGGGCACATTTCGGTTCGGTAGGATTGGCTTAATAAACGGCCAACTTAGCCATTTGTTCAATCAATCAATCAATCGATCGACCGATTTATCGTTTTATCAATCCATCAATAATACAGTCAAACAACAAATCATCAAATAAGTCAATCAACATTTCTATCGAATTATTTGTTATGGACTACGTTGGTTTATCTTAAGATTACCTTCAAGGGCTTTTTAAAGCCGTATATATCAACGATGTCGTCCAACTCTATAACAACGCACAAACTCCCAAGCTTCTTCTTCCAATTTTCAGATAACTAAACATTATTTGAAAATATGGCTTGCTGAAGAAAAAAGTGTTCTGCCTTCCAGTAATGTACTCCCATTTTCAATTATGATACTGTTTATACTAGAAACAAAATTTTCGTATAATGAGTCTACCACGAACACAATCTCCTTATGTTTCAAGTTTATAATGATATATGTTATGATACACTGTAATTTACAATTATACGTGAAAGGCTCGTCGCCGCAAGACCTTCATCAAGTTTTGTTAGCTTTGAAATACTGTTTATCTTGATTTAGTTGTATCACACGTGTAACAAAAAACAAAGTGACCACCTTCGGCTTCCCCAGCCATTTGCATGTATATTCCCATGTACCAGAGCACAATTCTGGGGAAGGCCTGGATTATTACTTTGATGCAGATACGTATACATTATAATATCACATTTAAGTGCCGAGTGGACAAATCAAGCAGGCGGCGGTGCTACGGTGTCCACGAAGCGGTGTAATGAATGGCCGAACTGGATTTACTACTCAACTGCGATCATGTATTCCAATAGTTTCCCCAATGCCCCGATTAATAGTTTTTAGCCATCAACTCGGTTCGATAATGGGTATAGGTTGCGGGTTTGAAAGTTGAAATATTATGGTGAGCCAAATTCGTTTTAATAATGGCTGTTTTGCTGGTTCATGTGTAAGGCGACGCCATTCCTTCAAGGAGTGTCCGTGTGCGCATCCGTCAACACACTGGCAGCAATTGCAGAAGGTAGGTATACTTATACAAACATATATCAAGGCACAACGTGTCTGTTAATAGTTCAAAAAGGGACTGTGTTAAACAAACAAAATAATATAAGATTCGTCAAACATATGTTCTTGATATTATTTAGCAAAGGTAGAAATGTGCATAGTTCATTAAAGCAATGCGTCAGTTTTATATTAATAGATAAATCATGACATACACATGTGCGATTCTGTCTTTCCCCTGTTCTGTAACCATACGATATAACAATACATAACTCATTCGATTCTTCCTTTTCTCTCGGTACGCTGTAATAACGATAATGCTTCGCACTTATGAGAATGTTAAAGAAATCAAAAAAATGTATTGTCCATATAACATTGATCCTCTGTAGAATGGATAAACGGTTCATTTTATTAAAAGCTTTTTCATGTTAGAGTGGTCTGTAGTTCATTCATTATTGGGAACAATTAACTTGTATTTTGATCAAATAAGTTTGCGGTTCAACACGTATTTGTTCTCAAATACCATTAACCTTAGCAAACCTTTCGTGATGCGATAGGTAAGGGATTTGAAGCATTTTTATGTTTTGACGTGATCGTTTTTCTATGTTCCGAACTATTTAAGCTAACGACCGGACTTCATTCTCGAAGTCTTTAACTCTTAGCAAATTAATGATCGATCCCATTTTCTGACTCCACACTTTACCTTCTCAAAGTATCATTGAAACTCTTGATATCACTGCTTCGAAGAAAATCATAGCGAAGAAATAAAGATCCATGTTTCGTCTGAATTCGGCAAAAGATAATTAGTATCTCACGATGCTTATTCTAGAGCATTACACGTCGTGGATATACATTGTAACGTTTAACGTTATAAGACACCATTGTATGAGGATATCACAATTTCAAAAGTTAACAATGTGCACTGAGCTTTTGTCTTATAGAGATGCCGGGTGTCGTACTTGCTGGGAACGTTATTCCTCTGCTGCTCCACGACTCCACTTGTTCTCGTCGTAACGTGCTACATTTTAATTGCCGTTTATGTCTGGCGAAGACGCACCAGGATGACGAAGACAACACGATTTGCTGGGGTCGTTCACAGATAGAAGGTAAAGGCTTTGAAAATGTTATGTACCGTTGTTGAGCACCTGCTTCCGTTGGCGTTTGACGATGAATCGCCTACAAAAAAAAACAGTTTGTCTAATGCGATGGCCGCTTAACCATACATTTACAGGAATTCCAATGCTAGTCAGTCATACATGCATAGAAGGGGTAATTCTGGGAAGAGTGTAGCGATCGATTCTCAGAACAGAACCTAGTATGTATAAGAACTGTCGAAATTTGTAATGCAGTATGTGCACTAATATCCTCATAAACTGAAAGATCTGACATATGCATGCGTTTGATTAAATAACCAATATATTACATAAAATGTTATATTCGTATTATACATGTCTTAACTGCAAAGCAGCAGTCGCACATGACTTAACTTCGGATATGAGAATATTAATATTCTTTTGACGTTTAAGGTTTTTGGTCATAGAAAACACATGGAACACATTATCAAATTAATAATTGTTTATTGATTTTTGTATCGTGTATGATCTCTGAATAATCGATTAAAACCAGTTAAATAACAAATTACATGTCAAATATTTGGATAGAAAAAAACAACACGAAAACCAACCGTTTTATGATTTTTCGAATATAAATAAATTAAACTTTAAATTCATATAAGAAAATAATTTATAATGTTCTATTGGTGAACTTAGGCAAAATAAGTTATGAACATTTCTTTATTTCAAGTACATGACCATTTGTTTTCCGATTCCATTACTAACGTTAAAGGAAGCAGTAAGAGTATTAACAAAACTCAAAAGTATGTAAATACACCTCTATGTTAAACCATTTTTCGTATTAACATGAACATGATACTCTAGAAGAGTCATTTCTTTCTCATTTTAAATGATTTTGAACCCCAGTGCTTCGGATTGCCAAACATTGACCGTCTAAGTTACAGGTGTGTGTGTATTTTTGTACACACGTGCTTTTGTGTGTTGTCATATTGTTTGGTAATCGGTCACTTGCCATATAAGAGCCGCTTCGATCGAAAATGGGTAATATGCCATGTGTGCAGTCTGCTCAGGAGCTACCGATACCGCTATAAAGCCCCGCAAGGTTTCTTAGTCTTATAAAGGCAAATTATGACTCCGCATTAGAGTATACGGATTCAGCAGCATATCCGGAGCTACACTGCTCGGAAATTGCCAATTTAGGCCCAATTTTGTACGACATGGAAAACTATATGACGTCTTTCTGATGATATTTTTAAAAAACTGCTCCATGTTGGAAAAAGATGTGTTCCAAATTTAAATTCCAATCGGTATTCATTCACGAACGACATTTTGAAAGTATCAAATCTTATAAAGAAGTGTTGTTGTTGTTATTGTTGTTGTTATTTTAATTCATTTTTATTTAATGTTGTTGTTTTCGTTCGAGTTCGCGAATATGCGAATAGTCCAGGGAAAACCCAATACTGAGAAACGAACAAAGCCGATTTGTATTCAAGTTTCTAGGGATATAGGTAAATAACGAGTAACCTCTCTGGCTAATTACGATGCGTCATTGGTCAACTGTGTTATTGTTGCACATTTGTCATTCTGAAATAAATAGGCTTAGCATGAAGGCGTAATTATTTTTATGATTTTGAGAAGCCACAATTGCAACAGTGTTTTGAAATAAATCAAGGGTTATACCTTATTTATTAATGCCACCGTCTTATCTTTAGAGTAGCCATGAAAGACAAAATGTTTTTGTCCAAATGCCATCGCGATTCGCTATATTTACTTTAAGTCCAATGTGTGTAGCCCGTGTTATCTAGAAACATTACAGAAGGTGTTGAATAAAACATTGGTCCAGACTGCGGATTAGCATCTCATTAGTTTTAACCGATATCATTAGTACAGTCGGCATAATGCAGCTATGCCGGAACTGTCGCTACACTGACTAACGCATATATTCTTTTACAAAAGTTGTGTTTAAGTATTTTTTCCGAAAAGATACAACATGTATAATATATGTTTAAAAATGTATATGTCGTCTTTATTGTTATTTTAGTAAGACTATTGTTTTGCATTTTCAATGCCGTTGAAGTGTCATGTAATAACACTGTTAAGTTCATTTTATTAATTTAACTGAAACACACTTTTAAAGGTGCATGAATTATAATGTTGTTTATTAAGAATTATTTTTAGTCGTGTTTCCAAACAAAGGCACATAACAAGCATGTGACTAAACATTATCTTAAAGAGCAATGATTAGTTACATTTCGCGTTAAAAAGGTCACGATAATAGCGGAAGTTAAATTTCATAGATCCTCAACTAACACCGCAGTAATAGCCAATTAGAGTTTGCGACCAAGGTGTCATAATTTCGTCGCTTGATGAAATCAATAGATAACATAAAATCACTGACCCATATTCAAACGATACCTTCATTGTAGCGTTGCAATCTCTGCAGAACATGGATATGAGTAACTACACGAACTTAGCTGCGAATGATTTTTAAATCAACAAACCGGTACACTAGCTGAGAGTTAATTTTCACTGCACGTATAATTGCCTTGAATTGTTACGAAATTACGTTATATGTTATTTTAGAAGACAAAACTTCATCAATCTTGGACGTTATAAATGACAGACTCTCTTACGTGGTCCATGCAGAGTCTGTATATGTTCAAAATAGTCAACATTTGTTTAGATTTATTATTTCTAAATTATATTGTTCCGCAAAATGTAAACATCATTGCATGGAATGTAAGAATATGTATGTAGGAACATGCAGATGCATTTGTGCAAGGAATTATATCATTATCTATGTATGTTAAGCCCAAATTAGTGTTTGGAAAAGAATGGCACTGCAACACAGATATTTTTCTAAATAAACATTTTTTTTTACAATATGGATAAAACAAGTTTTTATACGAACTTAACACAACATCCTAAATTGGTTTATACGGATTCTGCTGCTGACATTTCACTTGTCGTGGCCTTCAATAAAATGATAGGCGGGACCGTTTCAGAGAAGGCATTTGCCTGTAGAAATGTTACGATGATACGGATTATAAACAACTTTCATACGTGACAACACACTTGAATTAATGTCGTTAACATTTTTTCCGCTATACGCATCACTGGTCCAAACACTTGTTTGGAGAACGAATGTCTTTGAACATGCCGATAACGACAGCAATATAAAAAGTTACAATACAACTCTCTCGGACGTTTAACGGCAAAAGAACTGTGTGAATAATAGGAAAACGATCAACAACCAATATATCAACTACAAAGGCTCTCAAACATCCCGTTAAATTGGTCTTGACATTTACAATATGGGTTAGAAAACGCTAATTTGGGAAATATCCATGTTCATAATCGGCATGTATTTGTTCCCGTAACAATCATACGAAATGCAAATGACATGTTTAAACCCAACGCATTTTTTCACCAATTGAACAGCATATAACCTTTATTTACGAATGACATGCTTTTTCAAGACTGTTTTCAGTAAAAATGATAATCTAGTGATGAAATTCATTTCTTCATGTTCCATATATTGATCATGGTGACTGTTATTTGATTTGCAGAGCTCGCTCTTTATAAGTAAGTAAAAGTCTGCAGAAAAATGCTGACGCTGATCACACTTATATAAGTCCAATATAATGTTTTCAATAAAATAGATTTGACTTTTGCTAATTTAAAATTAGTTCATAAGTAATAAAGCGCACGCAACTAAGCGTAAATAATAATAAATTGTGTAAATAAGTGTCAGTCTGGGAAAGTGACATTCGCTTAGTTTTCCTTGTGCAAAAAGCATCATCTTTATGGTATGTACGTGAGCTTTTTGTAAAAAAATAATCAAATAAAGTCGTGTGTAAATTTTACCGCTTTTTATCAAATCATATTTTTTTTATAAAAAAGACATTGTTAACAACTGTTGTTTTTGGTGTTTTATGATCAGGAATTGAATGATATTATTTGTTGGAAAATTATATGCGTTCTCCAGCAGGCACTTCTCAAAATGTAAAGTTAATATCAATATTTTTAGAGTATTTTTCATGAATACAGACCTTAATTGAAAACAAATCTAAAATAAAGTTATAAATACTGACGTATAAATAATAAAAAAGCTAAAAATAGGTATTATATAATGACCATTTTTTAGTGCGCGCTTCCTGAGATAAACTCAATACTTAATATATCATTAAGGTCTTGTTCTTTTTTGCCATTTTCATGTTTACATTTTCCATTTTCATCTTTACATGTAAGCGTTATTCTTGTATTTCCTATATACATTATTTACCTTCAACCTTCAACAGTGCATGGTATTACGGTTGGCTTAAGTCGTAATACGAAATTTCGAGTACTCTTTATTTTTCTGTATTTATTGCGGTTTTAAAATATGTAATATTGTATTGCATACAAAGTACATTTGTTTCATATTATAGCAATTTTATATAAATAATAAAAATACGTTTTTGTAGACATAGACCCTTTTATATTTTAACACGCAAAGTGAGTTTATTATTGGTTTTATTGTTGGTTAGTCGCTATTTATGTGTTTATATTCATATACCTATGTAACTGCTTAATCGGAGTGCTTACTGTCTGGCTTAAGGGATCCGGAGATGCATGTGAGTCACATAATAGTGCCTGGAATCAACGGATTGTTATCAGCCGAAATACTATTGAAGAAGAGTAACTAGTGCAATGTGTTGGTTTATTTAAGAATTGAATAACATTTTTCTGCATTTCATCGAATGTATGAACTGTCGGGAAAATTACGCCTAATTTGCATAAACGCCGACGGGGTTTATGCATAAATTAGGGGTATTTTTACTGACAGTTCATACACCGATGAAATGCAGAAAAATGCTTTTCAATTCTTATACTTACAACACAAAATGATATTAAAGCTGAAATAATATCGTGGTAAGGGTCATAAAAGTCCTTTTTAATCTAGCGTATGAATCTATTTTCAGTTTCGGTTTCATCTCCGTCAAACGGGTATATCGTTGAAGTTCGCGCAAAAAATATAACGTCATCTCGCTCTTAACCAATACAAAACAACGCCATTAAGTTTCGCGCAAAACCTAACGTCATTTTGGCAACTTGTTTATGACCAGAAAGTAGCGCCATGTATATTCATGTTTAAATTTGCATACGAAGTGGGTTCATGGAAAAATGAAAAACCGGTCA
This sequence comes from Dreissena rostriformis, assembly GCA_007657795.1. Classification (NCBI taxonomy): domain Eukaryota; kingdom Metazoa; phylum Mollusca; class Bivalvia; order Myida; family Dreissenidae; genus Dreissena; species Dreissena rostriformis. The sequence goes on from VMBQ01002431.1 coordinate 95,193, forward strand.
CGTGAACAAATTATCCAATCAGAATGCAGCATTCATATGAATGTAACAGAAGTTGTAATTATATGGTAAACAATACTGAGCAAACATTATAGTGTAGATATACTGAATGCGGGAGGCTGCAAATAATACATTTAATTTTGACGCAGGGGATACGAAAGTTGTGTTGCCAGAGTTAACTTCATTTGCTGAACAGACAGGCAGCTGTTTTGACCTTCCGGTAGCTGCATTTAGTTTGTCATGTATACTTTTTCGAATGTTTATATTAGACATCTGGACGTCGATACAGGCTAGTATATGTCTTAATAAATATATGTATTTCATGGTCCTATGCAGTTGGATCGCGATTTGCATACACCATATCTTTTTAGATCTAAGAGTATCCGGGGCTGTTTTCACAAAACATCTGAAGTATCATTTAAGCCTTATCCTTAAATTTGGAAATTCCCTAAAGTGCATCCTTTCATTAAGGAGCAGTTTAGCATTTCGATGATTGGTATAACTTTGCTATTTTCTTTCGTTTATCGATTTCATTATACGGAATGCGCTCTTTAATCTGCTTTCATGAACACCTTTCAAATAATGACCTTATCCATTTTCCCTGAATAAAGCAATAGAAAAACAGAACGCCAACGTAATTTATTGTATTTTCCTCGAAAGCATAAATATCGAATTTATCTTACTACACTACACATATCTTTGTGATTTCGTTTACGAAATAAACAAATATTCTTTACGTTTGCATTTACCTTACTCTCGTTAGACGTGCTTATTATGATTCAAAAGTCGCTGTATTGTATTGTATTGGCCAAATAAATAAAATGCACTGATAGTTGTGATTGATTGGTGTACTGCTGCTGTTTTTCACTTTATGGCTTATCCCAGACAAGGTGAAAGTTAAATTTTCCTACTCTACAACCAATGTCTTTTTTTGTTATTTGTGGGCTTTACTTTTTCTTGTTTCATATTCGGCTTTATTTGCACATAACGCATATGTGGCGCAGTTTTTATGAGTGACTCAGCCATTTTCAGCCATGATTTTAACATCAAAGCGAATTTTTTTTCATAAGATATTAACTCGCAATATAAAGTTTTACGAGATTTCACAAGAAGTCGTCTGCCTGGCAAGTGTTAGCAACCCCACTTTATAAATGTATTGTTAAACATTCATTTTATGTGTGTTCGGGTCTTGTTTTTCAATATACCTCTCAGTAAGGGGTGACAGTATATGTGGTGTCACTATGCTTATATAAACAGGACATATATGTGTTGTCGGAAGGCTTTTTAAACACCTCTTCCTTCAGTGTTAGAACATTAGCTGCTTCTAGAGATGTTTATTATGCAAATCGCGTTATCTTAAACATAGTTATGCTTCAATCAAATATGCTCGATGAGATGAAAGTATTGTCTGTCGATGAGATGAAAGTATTGTCTGTGCCTGCTTAGAATTATGTATGAACGAATCGTCTCCTTTTTCAGCACTCTGTGGGTTTGCAAATCAGTATCGTGTACATACATTTGCTCACAGCCATGTCATCGATGTTATTCTTTATTCTTGGAATATGACATCCTATGTTCGTCTGTAGCAAAGTCGCATAAGTTAAAACAAATAACGCATTATTAGTAATGCTGATAAATGTTTAGCGATGCGTATTTTACTTAATCGACGTTTCTTTATAGCACGAACATATAATCAAATAAACGTATCAAGGACGGGAAGCAATGTCTGGATATATATATTTTTTCGTTTTCGTGAAGTAAATGTCTAATATGATATGAGTGTTGATGCACGTAGAAGAAAATGAAATGTAATTGAATTTGATGTATAATGTATTTTATTACAAGATATTTTATTTAATTAAAGAACGTTTTATTGCAAGGCTGATGTATTCCATTTTCATAAACAAGATACAGCGTCTCAGTAATGTAATATAGTTAACCGGGTATACCGAAAGTAACATAGTGTTTTCGTTATACAAAAGCGAATTCCATTAGAGGTATGTCTATGTAAGATTTGTAAGAAAGTAAGCGAGCGAATTAGTGTCACTTGAACGTGAACAAAAAAAAGGAACGTACAAAGCATGTGACTTAACATTACATTGAAGAGCAGTGATCAGTTGCGTTTCGCGTTAACATAATCACGATATGACCGGAAGTTAAACCTCGCAGATCCCCAATTAACACCGCAGTTATAACCAATTAGAGTTCGTCATTTCCACGAAAATGTCTTCGATCGATAAAATCTATAGATAACATTTACTGAATGACCCCTATTTAAACGATATATTCATTTTAGCATTACAATCTCTGCATGAAATTACTACACGCACTAAGCAGCAAATGATTTGCAAATCAACATGCCGGTACACTGGCTGCAAATTTATATTAACAGCACGTATATGTGTTTTGCATTGTTACAAAATAGTCTTACGTTATATGCTATTTTATTAGACGAAAATATCATCATGGTTAGACATTCTGGATGGACAGAATCTCTTACGTGGTCCATGCCGAATTTGTATATGTTCAAAATAGTCAAACCCTGTCAAGATCTTTTATTTCAATATTAAATTATTCCACAAAATGTAAACATCAATGCATGGAATGTAAGTATTTGAGTGTATGAACATGAAGTTGCATTTATGCTAGGAATAATAATATCTTTTAATGTTAAGCATAAAGAAGTATTTGAAAGAAATTGACAATGTAACAAAGATATTTTTCAAAATCAAATATTGTTTTACAATATGTGTAAAACCAGTTTTCCTTACAAACTTAACACAGTGTCGTTTATCGGTTTATACGGTTTCTGTTGTTGACATTTACAATTGTTTACAGCCTTTAAGTAAATGACAAGAGAGGCCGTTTAACAGAAGGAAATTGCCTGTAGAAAAGGCACGAAGATACTGATACGTGACTACACACTTGAATCAATGATGTAAACATGTTTCCGCTATCCGCATCACAGGGTTAAAGAAAACTCGTTTGAACGAAAAATGTCTTTGAACACGTCAAAAACGACAGCAGTATAAAGTAACGCTGAAACACTCTCGGACATTTTACGGCAACAAGAATTGTAAAAACGATTTGACCTTTTGTTGAATGTCTTTTTGATCACATCGAAGAATGTACAAAACTAAATACTTGTTTGCGTAATAGAAATTAATTTGGTCAACAATAGATCAAACTACTCTTTTAGTCTTTTAACAATTCCGTGTCAAACAATCCCGTTTCATTCGACATGGCAGTTAACATTTGAATTACTTTATGTTATGTTCATGTCTAATTTGGGAAATATCAATATGCACAAATGGCATGCGTTTGTTCCCGCAACAATAATTCGAATACAAATAACGCAAACACAACGCAATTGTTCACCAATTGAACAAAACAAAGCCTTTATTTTTCAAATGACATGTTAATACAATACTTTTGTTTAGTGCAAACGAAATCTTATGATATATTTTATTTCTTAATGTTTCGTATGTTGATCATGGTGACTGTTATTGTTGATAGAGCTAACAGTGTACCAGTATTTTTGATACTCTGCATAGAAATGTTGACGATGATCGCACTAATATAAGCCTAATACAATGTTTTTAATAGAATAGAACTTTGAATTGGGCTTATTTTAAACATGTGAATACTTAACATAGCGCACGCAACAGGGTGTGAATACTTATAAACAGTAAGTGTCAGTCTGGGAAAAAAAACTCATCACTGACCTTCTCTTAGTTTTCCCTGTGAAAACACAACGTCCATATGGTATTTACTTGAGCCTGTTTCTTGAAAATCTATTCAAATAAATTAGTTTGTCAATTTCACTATGTTTTATATTTATTTTTTATTTTTAATCAAGTAGACGTTGTATCAAATGTTTTTTTTTTGTGTTTTATGATCAGAAATTAAATGACCGTGTTTTGGGAGAAAATAACGTGCTTTTTCTTGGAAAATAATGTGCTTTTCTTGCAGACACGTTCCAAAGTGTAAATTTAAAATAATTTTATTACGAGTCTATTCAATCAATAAATAACTCAATTGAAAAAAGCAATCTGAATTTAAGATATTAATACTGACATATTAATAATTAAAATAGTTTAAACAGGCTTTATATGATGAAAATTTGTTTTTAGTGCTCAATTTCTGAGATAAACACAATACATAATAAATCATTCAGGTTCAGTTTCTTATGGCGATTTCATATAAACACTTTAGCTCACTTTAGCTTCATTCTTGTATTTCCTTTATCCATAGTGTACTTTCAACCGTTTACAGTGAAATGTATTGCAGTTGCTTAAAGCTCTGCCTTTTGTCGTTAAACGTGAGTTCGATCCCTCTGGAAGAATTTCAATTGTTCCGATTTTTTCCATTCTATTATAATCAAACTATATGTTTGTGGTTTAACAATATATGTTTTATTGCATTTAATTTTAAAAGGCAAATCTGTATCATATTAGAGATATTACATAGTAATAAGGAATATAATTGTTCGTCGACACAGACCCTTTGAGTTAGTTAAATGAATATTAGTGATTGAATACTTGTTTTCAATGTTGTTTTGTGGTGTGTTTTTACCCACATACTCACTCATGTTACAGCTTTATCGGAACACTAAATGCCTGGGTTAAGGATCGGGAGATTGAGGTGAACCAAAGTAAAGTGAAAACAACCGTTAGTAAACAGCCACAATACTATTGAAGAAGTATAATTCGTGCATCGTGTTAATTAACATGGTAAACTATACTGAACTAACAGTATATTTGCATATACTGATAGAGGGCGGCTGGAAATTATGCATTTCATTTAATTAATCTAATTTCGATGGCACGATATTTGTGTTGAAAGGAGTTTACTTCATTTGCTGAACAGAAAGGCAGCTATTTGGAATTTCCGGTTACTCCGTTTGGCTTTACATGCATACATTTGCGAATCACAGCTCACAAGTGGACTTTTAAGCCTGGTTGTTTGGACCATGCTATGCAACGCTTTTAATTCATGTACAACAATAGATAAAAAAATGTAATACAATTTTAATAACATTTTATGTATTGTCCTAGGTGGTAATGAAAAGGTCATAGACCGGACGGACTCGTATGACTTGAAGGAATGAACAAACACCATATTGTTGATTGAAAAAGGGCATTTATTATAAAATGCCATAAAGTCGATAAAAACAGAACAGATTCGTTCCAGAAAGTCATAATGGGTGGTAAAAACACGCCATACATACAAAACAGTGTATAAAATATGTATATTCATATAAAAACAAAACATATAAGTAAATGTAAACATACAAGTTGTGTACAGAATGCCATAATGGACACAGTACAACTATGATTTGCATACATCACTTCCATTCTTTATCCGTAAATGGTGTTTTCAAGGCCAGGTTAAAAACCAGAGAAAAAACTTTCCGATGTCCAAAGTAAAATAGCTCTGGAAAACTGTGCCCGAAAACAACCAATATTAACATGTAAATGTGATATGAGGCGGACACATAAAAACATACATAGTATGGGAGTCAAAACCTTATGGCGGAGAAGGGGTGGAGGTGGGTTTTAAATTTTGACCACACTGGATAATCACGTCAGTCGTGAAAGAACAAAAGGGCCACACTGACCAAGACCGAATTTGATTGGTCAAAAGAGCCCATGTGACCCCACGCTGGGGTTATATACAAGTAATAAGATATTAGGTTTGAAAAGGTATAATGGAAACAGAAAATTAACAATTAAGAAGGCGTACAATGACATAAAATCTTTTATGTGTGCATAAAATATTATTTATGTATTGTCCTAGGTGGTAATGAAAAGGTCATAGACCGGACGGACTCGTATGACTTGAAGGAATGAACAAACACCATATTGTTGATTGAAAAAGGGCATTTATTATAAAATGCCATAAAGTCGATAAAAACAGAACAGATTCGTTCCAGAAAGTCATAATGGGTGGTAAAAACACGCCATACATACAAAACAGTGTATAAAATATGTATATTCATATAAAAACAAAACATATTAGTAAANTTATATATTATATATTATATATTATATATTATATATTATATATTATATATTATATATTATATATTATATATTATATATTATATATTATATATTATATATTATATATTATATATTATATATTATATATTATATATTATATATTATATATTATATATTATATATTATATATTATATATTATATATTATATATTATATATTATATATTATATATTATATATTATATATTATATATTATATATTATATATTATATATTATATATTATATATTATATATTATATATTATATATTATATATTATATATTATATATTATATATTATATATTATATATTATATATTATATATTATATATTATATATTATATATTATATATTATATATTATATATTATATATTATATATTATATATTATATATTATATATTATATATTATATATTATATATTATATATTATATATTATATATTATATATTATATATTATATATTATATATTATATATTATATATTATATATTATATATTATATATTATATATTATATATTATATATTATATATTATATATTATATATTATATATTATATATTATATATTATATATTATATATTATATATTATATATTATATATTATATATTATATATTATATATTATATATTATATATTATATATTATATATTATATATTATATATTATATATTATATATTATATATTATATATTATATATTATATATTATATATTATATATTATATATTATATATTATATATTATATATTATATATTATATATTATATATTATATATTATATATTATATATTATATATTATATATTATATATTATATATTATATATTATATATTATATATTATATATTATATATTATATATTATATATTATATATTATATATTATATATTATATATTATATATTATATATTATATATTATATATTATATATTATATATTATATATTATATATTATATATTATATATTATATATTATATATTATATATTATATATTATTTTATTTAAATATTATATATTATTTATTTTATATTTTATTTATTTTATGTTATATAATAACAGTGCAAATGGTGTGTAACCCCGAACGGTCCATATACAAAAAATAGTGACCGGTCCATATACGCTTAGGTTTCTCTATCGCATTTTACAGACTGAAACCGGTCATATAGATATAGAAGGACTAATATCTCTGAGGTGTTACATATTTAAATAATAGACAAATATTAGTATTAACAAATTAAGTCTGTTATGAAACTCACAAGCATTAAAGAAGTACGCGATGAACAAAAGAGTATCGTCTTGCGACTGTATAGCGCTCACCTCGACGTTCAGGATATTTTTGGATGACGTGAAAGCCGCACGATCGCCGCTCCGGTACGACTTGATCTTAATGGTTAATGGAAACTTGTCAAATTCACGATTTAATTGTTCATAGACGAGAGAGCTATCAAAGTTGTACAAGCAAATTTAGAGTTTCAGGAAATGTTGTCTTTCTCAATCCAGATATATGTTAGTATTTATGTATGTATTAATCAACCCAATGTGACGAAATACGATATGACAAATTGTCGGATTTATTCAATACACTGAAAGCAGTATTGCGTGAGAAAATCCATAACATATCAGTGCCATAAGAGCACAAGATGAGAATAAATAAATCAACGGGTCAGCAAACTGATTACAATTATTTCGATTCTTTGACATACAATTCTCTTGCAATCGCGTGTTACTGTCAAGTTACCCATTGGTATCTTATGTACGTGAATGAACCGCTTCAGAATATGCTCTCACAATCTCGGTGAGATTGTTGTGGTCTTTATATGTTGTTTCAATTAAATTCATATCGCCCTCCTCTGGGATAAGCGTCGTATTCATCACGCGATGTGCCAGAGCGGATACAAACAATAGTGAAGCCCCGTGTCATTATTGAATGAATGTTGTGTACTTCTTGGTACGTAACGGTCAATGTGAATACGGGCATCGTTTTAGCTACATTAACATACTTTATGACATTTGAAACATTATTGTGGGTGTATTGTAGTGTATGGTCAATTGTGAGTGCAGTAAATCGACAGTGAAACACAACTATTTCTAATTTGTTTTAACCTTATATTTGCCTACTTGCTGATACTCGGTAGGCAACGACTACACAGTAGCTAAACACTCATTTAGTTATAGTCAATGTCATTCAATTCCTTTACCTTAACCTTTACTCTATGCATATGTTATTGAAAAATATAGCGACATAGCAAAATTGTAAAAAAATAAAAAAATAAAATACAGCATGCATACTTTTAGCTGATATATGCCAGATTTGAGATTTGTCATGATCATATAGTTATTTGTTATTAGTTTAAGGACCGTAGCCGCGTTTGAATGACAGTTTACAGCATAAATCAATAACGTATAGATGACAGTCAGTATTCGTTGCTGATCCAAATCTATATAATGCCATATGATTATCTTTTGTTCACTTACAATATCCTACATTAGCGTAAAATTGGTACCTTTACAGCAGACTTTTGATTGTCTTAAAGTACATTCATGTCTGAAATTGTTACAGATTATCATTAAAATATGTAAATTAAAAACATGAATGAAAAGGCAACTATTATTTGTTCTGTCAAGGATTCTGTCAAGGATTTTCGCATTAAAAAACGATCAATAAAAACAAATTTGATTGATTAAATAGCGTTGGTTTCAAAACCCGGACTTGTTCGAAAAAGAAGGAAGAAATGAAACATAAAGGGTTTAATTGACACTGTTCCAGTAACATCAAGTTGGCTTCTTGTATAATACAATAGGATTGCTATTTCTTAGAAATGTTAACCTATATCATATTTGCTTCCTTATTTTGCGTTTAAAGTAATTTCAGCTGAGACTACATATTTTCTAAATTGATATAAATCTTCATTTTTTGTGTATTTTCGGAAATTCTAGCTGCTCAAAAGTAAAGATTTCATTATTTGTTCATATATATTCAATGAGCACAATATTTTGACAAAAAATTATGGGGAAAAGGCATTATTTTAAATGACAAAGAAGCAGCTTGTAATAAATACACTTTGCACAAAAAAATGAACGTTTCGGTCGTTAGGAAAGAATTATAGCAAAGAACGCACATTCTACCGGCAACGTGGTAATTCGAGCTTTATGCTGAAAACTGCGCATTGAATCACATAATCTGTTATAAACTTTGAAAACGAAACGTAACAACTAGACGTATACTACCAGAAATTATCAGTTATCATTCAATTCGCTGAAAGAAACATTGTCTAATTGCGCGGAATTTTTCATGGAAACGTGGAAGATATTGGTAATAAACACGTCACAGAGACGACGTAATTGCTCATAGACGAGAGAAAAAAAAGAAAATCCCTGAAAGACCAAATTGAGAGGCTCGGTAACGTTTTTCTATCATCTTACTGTGAAATGTGTATTTGCAAAAGACCGTTGGAAATCAATGCGATAAACCTAAGAATTAATTAAACAAACCAGTGGCTCAATCGCGTTCTCAGATTCCTTATATTTGTGTCAAAGCAGAACAAATTGGTAATACAAGTATTTTCAATCGTTACTTGACTTGCTATTTTGGGACTTTGGTGACCGGAGCACGATAATGAAACACTTCACATCATCCTTTCAGTAGTTCACCTTAACGTTTTTGTGGCTAGATAATGTTATAAAGCATAAAGTCACTTCGTTCAAACACACAATCTGTAAGTGCGTAGTATAATTTATAGTACAGCATCATTCGTGTAGCCATGTCACACATGTATTTAATATAATGTTAAAATACATGAATATGAGTATTATAAATAAACTTCAAGTAACGAGATCTGGAGTTTAACACCATATTTCTCTTCCGAGATGCTTTACAATTTAATACATTATGATAGCTCCTGAAATTTTGTTGAAAAGGAAGGATTAAGCTTATACTTGTACTTAATTTAATCATTAATCGGGCCTCAAAAAGCTGTAATTATGTTGATCTGCTGTGTCTAAAAACAAATCTTTATCATTAAATATTTAAATTGTTACTAAATCGAATTATTATCCTCTTTTATTGCGTTATTTTTTTGAGTTACGATTCTATGATATTATACGATTTTTGAACTGCCTTGTGTTCACTACGGTGATGTATTTTAAAAGCACACAGCTGACATTTAATGGCGGTGTGTCTCTAAAACATGTCGTTTCTCGTTTAATAAGCCTCCAGAGCATTGTAAGAACATTTCGCAGATATGCAATATTTTGTTCATCATCATGTAGATTCAAACAATTGTTCGTGAATGATTATTCAAAGTTTGCTCGAATCTGATCGGAAAAGATCGTTTAAACTCGGACAGTCGAGAAAATATTGGGCGCACTTGCGTTTGATACGGCAGAATATGTACAGGTTACTTGGAACGAATGACGACCGCTGATTGCAGAATATAAAAAAGAAAATAATGAAAACAATTACACTTGTGTGTTGTGGGATTAATTCTGGGTTCAGTGTGTGGTAAACCTATAGCAATCAACCGGTTAAAAACCCTATGCTTTAACTATGGCATAAGAAAAAAGTTCGGAGAATAATTTGTTATATCATGTTTCATTATCATGACCATTTACTACTTTTTGAAAAGTTTAATTTAATTTGAACTCGTTTTGTAGTATTTACAAATGTATGCGTTATTCCAAAAGAAAACAAGCATTTGCTGAAGTATGGAAGCATGAGACTCAATCAATTTACCAGTCACTTCGAATACGTGTTTAAACGTTGACGTCAAAGGAAGAAGAATAAAAAACATGCAAATAATACGATGTTCATACCAAAACATCGAACAACAGTATCGAAATGACCTTTTTTTATAGACGTCGTATGGAAAACATATTTATTGTCAATTATCGTTCATATAAACTTCCACAGCTAAAACACTTAACGAGTCTATATTAACCGCTATGAATAATGATCAAACGCTGCTATTGTTACTGTCTTGGTTTTGACGTCGATATGAATATGAACAATACGCAACTGAAGTTGTGTCAGCCGAGTAAAACTCACGGTCAAGATGTTTTGTTTAAAAAAAACGGCGCACCGCACAAAAAGCAGAAGCAATAAACAACAACATCGAATACACGAACAATATTGATTTCTCACAGACCTCATATGTCGTCGTCGGAAGTATTAGATATCGAATCTATTCGAAACTTTACTAGATCGCTTCAATTAACATATCGGATGGCTTTCCATGCGACGACTTAAACATAAATATCCTGGAAAACGAACATAATACTAACAGAAAGCTTTACATTTATGTTGTCAAGGATACCCCTGACATCTGTCAAACATCTTTAACTTGAACGCATCGTCCTTAAACTACAATTAAAGCAATATTAATGGGAAGGCCTGGTATAAAACGAAGAAAACAAAGATCACTAAATTAAAGGTACCCAAATTATCGAAGACTTCACCTAGTTCCCTAGATTTTTACCCCAGAAGATCCAGATTCAAATATGGACTTTATACTGTAAATATAAACCGTATAGCCTTGTTTAGTGTAAATTTAGTTGTACATGTGGCGTTTTGGGTATGTTTTAATGGGTTTTATTAGATTTACACGGTGACCTGGTATCCTAACACACATTATTTAGATTAAAACTTGGATAAATATTGTCGAGATAAACACTCTGATCAAGTTTTAACAAGTTGAGATAAATATAACCTGGTGACCTATCTTTTGGACGTGACCCTGATTCAAATCTGGCGTATATATTATACAGATTAACATTGTGACAAAGTTTCATCAATGCGCATCAAAAGTAGAAGTTTAAGGTTTTTTTAAGATTTGACCTGGTGCCCATGTTTTGACACTTCCAGATTTAAACTGGTCCTGAATATTTCAAGATAACCATTCTGACCAGTTTTCATTAAAATTGAGTCGTGAATGTGGCTTCTAGAGTGGAAACAATGTTTATTCTAATATTTGACATGTTGACCGAGTTTTCAACACACATGACTCATATTAAAATTATACCTAGGTATGTCAAGATAAACATTCTTGTCAAACTTCATCAATATAAAGTCATATATCTGGATTATAGATTCGTATTACGGATTTGCTGAGAGTTGACCTGGTGACCTTGTTTTTGGATACACTGGACACATTCGAACTTATACTGGCTAAACGTGGACACCGCACACATCCAAACACACGACGCCGTACAGAGACCGAAAATAATAGCTCATATTGAGCACTTCTGTCTACGTGAACTTAACACAATTATGCTGTTGGCAAAATATAGCGTTTAATCGGTGATAGGAGATGGATTGTTGCAGAATGGTTGTGTGGTCAGATTGTTTGATCTAGTACTAAATATCAATCATAGATGCAACAGCGATATACAATAACAAGCACCGTATCATGGCCAGACATCGTCAGAGTTTTAATCAGTTTTTCGAACAGTTGATTGACGTGTAATTTATTATGAACTTGTACTGCATTGACACCAATATATAATGAATCGTCTTACGTTATTCGGCCACTAATGTGTTGTATCAATCCCTACCGCATTTGTTCCCATTGGGTTTTGCAAAACACACACATATCGGCTTCGCAGACGTGTCAATACAAATAAAAGCGATTTAAAAAAACAACTGAAAATGATTATTTAAAATCATTTTCTTGTATATGTGTTTCAAATCTAATCTAAAATACATAATTTTTTCAAAAATTGTATGTACACATACATGAATGCCTATGTGTTCAATAAATTGTTTTTAGTGTTTTTGATCCATTTGTTTGTAAATGTCTTCTTACGGCATATGACAAAATGCTTATTGTAAGGATCCACAGATTATTCTTAAATTTATGTTTAGACATAAACGCCCGGAAATCATTTTACTAACGGAATTTAGTAACCAATTCCGTTCATATATAGGGCGAACTTTTCGTTCAGGAAAATGTAAGTATTAACTTAAAGATGGTTTATGGAGGTATGATAATTCCGAAAACACGTATATTGTAATCTATCGAGCTCAGCACATATTAAACAATTATTCGAAGCCTCACCTGATATCTGATAGATCACAAAACGGTAGTGCAATACTCTCTGCAAGACATTCGTTTATAAATTGTATATACGCTCTCGTAACATGTAGTATACCTGTAGGGATAAAACATTGACAACAGGCTTTAATTATAGCTAAGCATACTTTAAAAGCAAGTCAAACGCATGTATTAATTATGCTTTTAAAATGCAATGCTAAGCTTCGTATAGTGATGTGTCTCAAGTCCTGCGCATACTGCATAGCATTATAGGTAAAATTTCACAACGGATGATATGTAATATTCGTATTAATTTTATTTTTATATTTTTCAAAGAAGAAGACGAGGAAGAAAAACGTATTATTACAATAATTTGCGTTAAAGGAAGATGAATCGAACAAATGAAAACAATAAGATGTACATACCGAATCTTTGAAAAACATTGAAGAGAAAGAATCTTTTTGATTAATTGGAGAATTCAGTTAAGGCGGAAGTTTTGTTTACAAGGTAACTGCTTTACTTCTCCATACCAAACCATCTTTCAGTATTTTTATTTAAATTCTATTTATTACGCAATTTATGACGTATCTATCTTGTATGACGTAATTTCTGTGACGAAATCTACCGTTTAAGCTTGACTTACTGGATTTTAACAACAACAATTCAGACGTTTTGATAAATCAATTTTTACAGTAAAATATTTATTTTATTTTCGAACGAATCCAAAACGTATTTCGGATTGTGTGTTTTTAATTTATAATTGGAAACTTCAAGAGGAATTAAAGAAATCACTCCGGCTTTTCAGTTATTTGGGGAGGCCAACTTCAAGAACGTCTGTTTTTAAGTATTTGTAACAATGTGAATTATATGCTCAAAACAATATGGATTTATAATTTGATGACCACCACGTAAGTTTATATTTTGATATTGTGATATAAGATAACGTTAGACATTTAATATATTAACATATTCATCTCTTGTGCTGGAATATGTTTAATTTCTCGACCATCTCCAATGCTTTCGAGCCAACTTTCAAATTTGTGAATGTCCGATATTAGTTTTTCCTTTTTGTTTTCGTTTTTTTGTGCATTGACAAATTTATATGTATCAGGTTCTGCTAAATTATCTCCATTATTTTCAATGATGCTGTCTAAATCTAGTAAACTATTCTATAGCGATTCCAAAATGCGTTCAGACGCCATTTTGTTTTGAAGCTCCGGTCGCAAATTACGTAACGTCAACGCGTGCCGACAATCCGCCGTCACTGGACAACAGGTGCGAGAAGTTTACAAATAACCGATTTTGGCACAGTGTGCCTACTAACCGGTTATTTGCACACTTGCTCAATACCGAGATTTTCACGAGTTATTCGCGAAAAAACGGTCAATTGTGTTACTAAATATAGTTACATATACAATAACGTAAATTACTAAAATATCTACAAATAATAATACTCATACAATAACGGCGAAAAAAAAATAAGACAAGTGCTGAAAAGTGCAAATTCTAGTTTTTTTAGGCTCTCCGCAAAAAGTCGTTTAGTCCGATAGTTGTATTATTTATTATATAGTTGAGTGTATTTGACTGCATTGGATGGGTATCGTATTGTTGATACCTCTATAGTTTGACTTATAATAGAGTTAAGGGAAACAATCCAGCACAAAATCTATAGTATGTTTCACATGAATATTAGCAATGTTCAACGTTGTGTCTTAAATCTTTATCCAATGTTATATCCTGAATAACGTTATAATTATTATCATTCCTTATTACTTCATTTTAGTTCATGCTATTAACTTTAGTGGAATCTCTTTTTAAAACTGTATTTGTTCATATAATAGGTTCCTTGTTTTTTTGTAAACAAACACATAAAGGCTCGTAAAAGGCATGTAACTACAGCTTACCTTTAGTAGCAGTGTTTATTTGGTTTTATCAGTTGGATCAAGCGTTAAAAATACCAGTAAGCACGATATGACCGGAAGTAAAACCACATAGAGCCTCAATTAACACCGCAGTTATAACCAATTAGAGAGTGTCATTGCGACGAAAGTGCCATCATTTCTTCTTTAAATGAAAACGATAGATAACATTTAATGAATGACCCATGTTTAAACGATACTTTCAGAACAGACAGACAGACAGACAGATTTTTTTAATCAAGACTTATACAAAGTACATCGTCTATATATATACAATCGCACATACATATTGTCACGTGATTTTATACAAAAAATAAATAAGCAGAAAAAATATGTTAGATACACACAAAAACCACAGAAAGCAAAACTCGTGGTTTTTAAAATAAGATTGTTACAAATGCAGTTGGTAATATATTACATACATTATAAGTATACAGGAGATGAATATATTATGACATATCATTTATCAGTCTTGATCGTATAGATAGCGCGTTTTTGACAAACAGTGACAGATTAATAAGTTCCATTTTATCCTCCGTTTTTAACAAATTCAAATATTTATAAACAGATGGTTTGATATAATAGTTGTTTTTTATGTATTTTTTTCTAAGATCATTATACATAGGGCATACACAAACAAAATGATATTCATCCTCAATGTCATTTAAAACACAGAACATGCAGTGTCTTACAGATCTTTCCTCTACATTTCTAGCGTATCTACCCGTTTGAATTCTCAAAGGGTGTACAGATAAACGTAATCTACTAACATATGCTCTTAATGATTTAGGTAAAAANTGACATCTTTAATCTAATGCTTATAATAATACAATTACAACGATATGCACTTCCATTTTGTGTTTTTCCACCCCATTCTTTTATTTTATTTCCAACTACACTTTTTGAAACGTTTTACAAAATCGAATGACTGCTCGGAGTGATTTCTTTAATTTCTCTTGAAGTTTCCAATTATACATTACAAACACGAAATCCGGAATACGTTTTGGATTCGTTCGACGCTTTTTAAAATAAATATTGTACTGTTAAATAAATTTCAACTTCAGAATTGTTGTCGTTAAAATCCAGAGAGTCAAGCTTTAACTGGTGTGTTTCGTCACAGAAATTACGTCATACAAGATGGATACGTCATAAATTGTGTAATCAATTGAATACAAATAAAAGTACGTGAAGCTGGTTCGGTAATATATTCTTGTAAACGACTCGATAGCGATTCCAAAACCCGTTTAGACGCCATTTTGTTTTGAAGCTCCGGTCGCCAGTTACGTAACGTCAACGCGTGCCGCCGATCCGCCGTTACTGGACAACAGGTGCGAGATAACCGGAAGTTTGCAAATAACCGATTTTGGCACAGTGTGCCAATAACCGGTTATTTGCACACTTGCTCAATACAGAGATGTTCACGAGTTATTCGCGAAAAAACGGTCAATTGTGTTACTAAATATACATATACCATTACGTAAATAAATATAATATCTACAAATAATAATACTCATACAATAACGGCGAAAAAATAAGACAAGTGCTGAAAAGTGCGAATTCTAGTTTTTAAGGCTCTCCGCAAAAAGTCGTTTAGTCCGATAGTTGTATTATGTAGTATATAGTTGAGTGTATTTGACTGCATTGGATAAGTATCGTATTGTTAAGACCTCTATAATATGACTTATAATAGAGCAAAGGGAAACAATCCAACACAAAATCCATAGTATGTACCACATGTATATTAGCAATGTTCAACGTTGTGTTTTTCATCTTTATCCAATGTTATAGTTCCATCCTGAATAACGTTATAATTATTATCATTTCTTATTACTTCATTTAAGTTCATGCTATTAACTTTAGTGGAATCTCCTTTTAAAATTGTATTTGTTCATATGATAGGTTCCTTGTTTTTTGTAAACAAACACATAAAGGCATGTAAAAAGCATGTAACTACAGCTTACCTTTAATAGCAGTGTTTATTTGGTTTTATCAGTTGGATCAAGCGTTAAAAATACAAGTAAGCACGATATGACCGGAAGTAAAACCACATATAGCCTCAATTTACACCGCAGTTATAACCAATTAGAGAGTGTCATTGCGACGAAAGTGCCATCATTTCTTCGTTCAATAAAAACGATAGAAAACATTTAATGAATGACCCATGTTTTACGATACTTTCAGAACAGCGTTACATAGATATGGATTACTTCAATCACTACGCAGCCAGTGATTCGCAAATCAACATATCT
The DNA here is from genome assembly GCA_007657795.1 of Dreissena rostriformis. Lineage (NCBI taxonomy): Eukaryota > Metazoa > Mollusca > Bivalvia > Myida > Dreissenidae > Dreissena > Dreissena rostriformis. Next base: position 112,435 of record VMBQ01002431.1, read on the forward strand.
GTGAACTAGCTGAGAAAAAATATCTAAACTGTGTAAGTGTTTCATTTTTACAAACATATACGCTATATATACTATTATTAGACGGCAATTACTTAATTGTAAAACCCCTCGTATGGACCTCTTACGTGACACATGCAGAGTCTGAATATGTTCCAAATACTAAACACCTTTGTAATATCTTTATATTAAATACAATTATCACACAACGTCTTAACTCTGACGATGTTAACTTTGTTAAGTCCAAATTAGTGTTTGCAAAAATATGGTAAAATTACAAAAATATTTTTCCAAATTATTTTTTCTTTTAAAATACAGATAAATAATGGATTGAACCAATAATATTGTTAAAACTATTTTTCCATAAAAACTTAACGCACATCTTTAATCGGGTTTTTTTTTCTGTTGACATTTAACTTAGTCTTACCCTTCAAGAAAATAAAAGACGTTTCAGAGAAAGACATGGCTGTAGAAATATAAAAAATAAAACTGATTTACGGGGATATAACAAGTTTTGTACGTGACAGCATAATCGAATTAAGATAGTAAACCTGATTTCCGCTATCCGCATCATTGGGTCAAAAAGCTGGTTCGGAGAAAAGAAATCTTTAAAAATGTCGATAACGATAGCAGTATAAACTAGTTACATCGTAAAACTCTAAGACGATTTACTGAAACACGAACTAAAAAAGTTAACCTGTTGTGAAATGTTACAACAATAAAAAAAAAACTTGTTTGCGCAATATTCCCGTTTCATTTGAGATGCCATTTAAAATTTAAAACGATTTGCCTCAGAAGATGTGTTTGTTATTTTCATGGCTCATCTGGGAAATATCAATGTGCACAGATGGCATGCATTCTTTTATATAACAATAAAATGGAATACAAATGACATGTTTAAATGCAACATAACTGTTCGCCTATTGAAACTGACGTAGCCTTAATTTAAAAAATGCAATGTTACTGCAAGAATGTGGTTTTTTGTTAAAACGACAATCTTATGATGAAATTCGTGTCTTTTGGTTGGTTAAACTCTGCCTTAAGTCATTTCCACGTAGGACGTCGCACCACCTGAAAGTTGATCCCTCATTAAGGTTTGCATTTTTTCAGACTTGTTATTGTTTATTTTCATTAACATGTTAACTGTGTTTGTATATGCAATATTTTATTGCATACATATTTATGAAGCATATTGTTATCATATTTAAGCAAGTTATAGAAATACGGAATATAATTATTCGTCGATATAGGTCCTTTAACAAATGTAAACACATATAAGTGAGTTCAATGGGGGTTTTATTGTTGTTGTTATTTAGTTGCTGTTTTTTATTTTTTTTAATCGGGAGATGACTGTACGTTACAATATAGCGCCTGGAAGCATCCGATAGTTATCGGCCACAATACTTTTGAAGAAGTGTACCTAGTGCAGTGTGTTGGTTTATATGGTAAACTTTTCTGAGCAAACAGTATATTGAAGATGAACTGAAAGATGAGCAGCTGCAACAAATTCATTTACTTTCGACGCAGAATACACTACATAAGTGTTTCCCGGAGTTTACTTCATCAACTGAACAGACAGGTAGCTATTTTGAATTCCTGGTATCTATATTTGGCTTTTCGTGCATAAATTTACGAATGACATCTGACAAGTGGACATCAAAACAGGTTGGCTGTCTGATTTGTTCTTACAAATGTCCGTTTGATTACCAATTTCAAATTCCACCTTAGTTGGATCTCGATTGGCATAAACCATATCTTTTTGAGTTCTTAGAGTTCGGGAGCGGTTTTCACAAAACAGATGAAATATAATTGTATTCTGAGCATTTGGAAATTCCCTAAAGTGCATTATTTCATAAAGGAGCAGTTTAGCATTTAGATACTAGATCTATTTGTAATGACGCCATCGTCAAAATTAAGTTGAGGAACATAGACACCACACGCAGCAGTTTATTAAGTGAATAAATAAATTGCATTTAATTGTTGAACTTTCTATTTATGTTTTTTTTTCACTCGTGTACTAGCTATTGTGCTGAACGCTTGTTACAACGTTTGTTCCCGACAAGTATTAGATAGACAAGCTTCGTTTCATAAGATGTAGTTTTTTTATCTGTCAATTTGAGCATATAAGCCGGTCAAACTTTATATCAATGGTGAAACTTTTCTGGCAAATGAATGTAGTCATTAAATGTACACAAACATTGTTGAAGGGTATTATAAATAACAAAATATAAGTATCTATTGGATCCGAAAGCTTGATATTCTGTGAACCCAACCGTCCAGGAAGGACGAAAAACTATAATAGAAAATACTATCGTCATCTGCTGTCAGTACGTCGCCTCATGATATATCTTTATATGATTAACTGAAATGAGTTTCTTTTTTTATGGCAAATGGTGATAAATCATTGGTCAGTGGTGTCATTATATATCGTAGTTGGCATCCAGAAACAAATGCGCTTACCCTTATGATATTATTAATTTATGGATTTTGCGCAAATGCTTCATGCTATAAACGTTCCGATTGGTTATTATGTTACGATTGTAGTATGTCCAACTTATGAAAGTCACGGTCTATTTCTTTTATTACAATGTATGTTTTTTTCTTCTTATACCATCGCCAGTTACTGGATTTCCTTTTAGCTTACGGTACGTTTCATGTCTTATATGTATGCGTAAGGTTCGAATTATCCGTATTAAGCACAGTTCTGTACTTTCTGAAAGTCATTTACAACCATGTTTACACATTGTGGATTGAGTTAGGTATACACATTACAAGAGACAAATTACAAAATTTACTTTGGAATCTGTTCACATAGTTGCACTAGTGTAAATGCTTCCTGGCTGGAAATGAAATGAAAAAGAAAAGAATGATGTTTCTTTATTTATAATCCATGTGCTTGAAGTGTCTACTACGATTATTAAAGTTACATATGTGCCGGAAACATATAATTCGCACATCGTCTAAACATATTTTAGCATGAAGTGGATTTTGAGAATTAACATAACAGAGTTGTTCCCATGCAACATTGGTACCAGACAGGGAGACAAAAAAAGTTCGACTATCTTCAATTTATTTTGTAAGGACTGATCTGCCCTTTAAGTAAGAAAAATGTGGATCTTGTATTTTTATTAATAACCAAATACCTGATATTTTATGTTTAATGTTTGCTGATTATATATCAAACTGTGCAGAAACTGTTCAAAATGTACAACAATTAATGCAATAGATACATGTTGCGAAAAGTACTGGAATGGAATTCAATTTAAATAAAACCGAAATCATCGTGTTTCGTAAAAGTGTTTTCTTTAATAAATTGCGAACGTTGGTATTCATGAGGACAACAAGTTAAAACAACATCTAATTACAAGTTCATGGGGCTCATGGTTACACCTTCCTTTTATGGTCAGAAGCTCTGAATAAGTTAGTCATGCACGCACAAAAAGCTATATATTTCAATATATGCGTAGCAAAATGGTTACTTTACCCCTATGCATATGTTCAAAACATACGACTCGATGAAAACACCAATATTGTGTTATGGCTCTCAGGTCTGGGGCTATGAATTTAAGCAAAAGATATAATTTGTTCATAATCTCTTTTGCAAAAAATTTGTTACGTTTAATAAAACACGAACACCTGTCTTGCATAGGGAGAATGTGAAAGACTACCTATGTGTATTTCGTACTATACCAACTATATAAGACAAATGTCCAGTAATCGTTATCCTAGAAACTGTTACTGATATATATATATATATATATATATATATATATATATATATATATANTTAACCAGTGCTAACTTGTCTTTGCTGAATTTTATGAAATTCGTCTTCAATGTATATTTTTTATTGCCTATGTTGTGTCATCGTAACATAATTTTATCAATATATTAAAATTTAACACATGTAAAATCGTACAGTCCCGCTTTAACAGGTCCCTGAACTTGAAGAAAATAAGTAAAAGGAGGTTTATCCTCTGTGGTATATTTAATAATAGATAAATCTCCATTTGTCAAGTCATTTGAAAACGTTTTTTGCATCACTTATTTTTTAGTATAACTGGGAAGCCGGAAGAAAAAAGAATGAATCATATATCGTAAAAATATCATTGAAATCATCGGGCGTTCTAGGCAATGGCACGATGCCCTCACAGCATTGCCACCGAGTTTCTGGCAAATGCACAGCGCACACTGCCGCTCCGGTGTGACTGGGGCTTATTGGTTAATGGACACATGTCAGATACATTACGTTAAATCGCAAAGAAGAGAAATTACTCAAAGATGTTCGAGCAATTTAGGGTTTCCGGAATGTTTGTCTTTCTCAATAAATATATATATGTATGTTTTTATGTATGAATTGGCAAACCAAAAGTGACGAAATACGATATGACACATTGTCGGATTAATTCAATACCCTAAAAGAAATATTGCGTGAAAAATTCATTGCATATCAGTGCTAATATATCACAAGTTGGCAATAAATAGATCAACGGGTCGGCAAACTGATTACAATTCTTTCGATTCGTTGACATTCACTTTTCCTGCAATCGCGGGTCGCTGTCAAGTTGTCCATTAATATCTGAAACACGTTAATGAAACACTTGAATGTTGTCTCTCACAATTTCGATGCGATTCGTGTGTGGTCTTTTTATGTTGTCAAAATAAATATTTATTACGTCCGCCACTGGATTTAGCGTCGCAATTCTCACGTGATGTGCCAGAGCGGACACGAACAATAGTGATGCCTAATATCATTATTTAATGAATAGTGTGTACATTAAATTTCATGTTAAGTAAAGGTTAATGTGGGTGTGAGCATCGTTATCGCTACATTAAACTAATTTAGGATAGTTGAAACATTAAAGTGTGTGTATTGAAGTGTATGGTCGATGGTGAGAGAAGCAAATCGAAAGTGAACACTTTTATTTTTAATTTGTTTAGCCTTATATTTGCCTACTTGTTGATACACGGTCTTCGATGACTATAAAGTAACTAATAACTCATTAAGAAAACGTAAAGTAACATTCAATTCCTTTATCTTTACTTTATGAATATGTTACTGACAAAAATAGTGACATAGCAAAATTGTCAAATTAAACAAAAACCATACAGCATGAATATTTCAATCTATAAATAACTATTTTGAAGAAAGGTGTACTGGTGGCTGCAAATCTAAGGACTTTTGGGCTACAATCAAGCCTTATATGACAAAGAATAATCAGGGTAAAATTATATTGAATGAAAACCAAACAACTTTGTCAGATAACAGTGAAGTAGCTGATATTTGCAACGACTTTTACGTAAATGTTGCGAAAGATATTGCAAAAGATTTAACTTTTGATGAAAATAACCATACTAGTATAGACAAAAGTCTAGGACAGAATATCTCCCAAGATTGTTTTAATTTTTCGCACGTTGAACAATCCACAGGTTCAAATATTTTAAAGAAATGTAATGCTAAAAAAGCTACCGGCATTGATTAAATATCTTTTAAACTTCTTAAATTAGTTTTGCAAGTACTGGTCCCTTTCTATACACATTTTATCATGAACTCTATTGATACCGGAATGTTCCCGGATAGACTAACGCAAGCACAGGTAACCCCAGTATACAAAAAAAACGTAGTCTTCCAGAAATAACCAATAAGTATTCAATTCGCTGAATGAAACACTGTGTAATGGCGCGGAATTCCTTATGGAGACGTGGAAGATATTGGTAATAAACACGTCAGAGAGGCGACGTAATTGCTCATAGACGAGAAAAAAGAAAATCGTTGAAAGACCAAATTGAGAGGCTCAGATATGTGTTTCGTCCTCATTACCGTGATATGTGTATTTGCATAGACCGATGGAAATAAATTCGAGTATTTTAACAAACGAGTGGCCGAATCGCGACTCCTTATATTTGTGTAAAGCAGTACAAATCAGTAATAAATGTTTTGTAATCGTTAATTGACTTGCTATTTTGGTATTTTGGTGACCGGAACACGCGATCGAAACACTTTACATCATCTTTTCAGTAGTTCGTCTTAACGTTTTTGGGGCTTGATAATGTTAAACATCATAACGTCACTTCGTTAAGAGAAATCTTTAAGTGCGTAGTATCAATTAGAGTTTAGCAACATTCGTGTAGCCACGTCCCACTTGCATTTAACATAAAGTTATTATACATGAATACATGCATTATGCATTAAATTCGAGCTACGATATCGGAATTTTACCAACCTATATTTTTTCTTCTTTCCGAGGTGCTTTACGATTTATTATAGGATGATAGCTCCTGAAATCGTGTTTAAACGGAGTGATTTAGCTTATACTTGTTCTTAATTTAATCATATCAGGCCTCAGAAAGTTGTTATTATGTTGCTCTTGTGTGTCTTAATCATCGAGTAAATAAATTGATATTATATAGAAGTATTATTCTCTTTAATCGCGTTATTATTTGAGTGACGATTCTATGATATTATTCGGGTATTGAACATCCGTGTGTACACTGCGGTGATATGTTTCACTAATACACAGCTGATATTTAATGACGGTGTGTCTCGTAAACATGTCGTTTCTCGTTTAAAAAGCCTTCAGAAAATTTTAAGAACATTTCGCAACTATGCAATAGTTTGTTCAACATCAAGTATATTCTTTAAATTGTTCGTTAATGATGATTCGGGGTTGGCTCGAAACTGATCGGAAATGATCGTTTAAACTCGGACGGTAGAGAATATTCTTGAGAATATTTGCCGGTTACATGGAACAAATGACGACCGCTGATTACATGATATGAATATGTATATCATAAAATACACTTGTGTGTGTTTTATGTTATTTATTCTGGGCTCACTGTGTGGTTAACCTAGCCATCAACCGGTTAAAACCCTTTGCTTCAACTTGACTTTTCTAATACGGTGACCCCAACTTTAATTATACCTTATGTTTAATCTTGTTTTGCATGTATTGTGTTTTGTTAAATAATAAGTAATTGCATAATGAAAAAAATACCGGAAAAATAATGTTTAATATGTTTCATTGTCTTGACCATTGACTACTTTTTGAAAATTGAATTTGTATTTGATTGTTAGGTCATATATGTCATATATATCATGGAAAATACAAATGATTGCGTTATTCCCCCCCCCCCAAAAAAAAAGGGGGGCATTTGCTAAAGTATGAGCCTAAATAAATGTGCCAGTCACTTCGAACCTCTGTTACATCTTAACGTTAAAAGAAGAAGAATTGAAGAACAAATGCAAATAATACGATGTACATAACAAAACATCGAAAAACATAGTCCAAATGACCTTCTTTATAGACGTCGTTAGGAGAACATATATATTACATTAAGAGGACGGTTGTGATTAAAATATGATTTCTCAAATTTTAATATGAGTATAAACTGTCATTCATCTTTCATAGTAACTGAAAATTACAAATTTCCAGAAATAAAACACTTAAAGAGTTGATATTCACCGCTATGTATTATGATTGAACGCTGCTACTGTTACTGTCTTAGTTTTGACGTCGATACGAATACGAACAATACGAAACAATAGGTGTGTAAAACTCAAGGTCAAGATGTTTTAGTTACAAAAATAAAACGGCGCAACCCAAACAATGCATAAGTTACAAACAACAAAATAGGAATAGACGAACAATATTGATTTCTCACAGACGTTATAAGCCTCGTCGGAAGTATTAAATATCAAATATATTCGAAACGATAACAGATCCCACAAATTAACATGTCTGATAGCTTTCCAAGGCGACGATATCAACATAATTATTTTGGAACACGAACATGAAACTAGCTTTAACGTTCAAAAGAAAGCTATGAATGTATGTTGTCAAGAATACCCCCTGATATATGTCAAACATCTTTAACGCATCGTGGTTAAGGTACAATTGGTGCAATATTAATCGTGAGCCTGGTATGAAACAAAGTTAACAAAGATCACTTGAATCAAGGGTACCCAAATTATCGAAGACTTCATCTGGTTTCCAAGCTTTTTGTACCCCAGATGACTCAGATTCAAACATTGATTTGATACTTTAAATATAAACCGTATAGCCGTGTTTCGTTAAAATTAAGTCATAAATATTGCGTCTTGGGTGGTCAAATTGTGTTGTTGTTTTAAAGATTGTACACGGTGTCCTAGTTTCCAAACACACGTTAATCAGCTTCAAACGGGGCGTAGATATTGTCGAGATGAATACTCTGATCAATTTTTATCATAATTAAGTCACAAATGTGGTATCAAAGTTACTAAGACTTTACCTGGTAACCTAGCTTTTAGAAGTTACCCAGATTCAAAACTGGCGTAGATATTATGACGTTAAACATTGTGAACAATTTTCATCAATGCGCATCTTAAGTAGAAGTACGGTTTTTCTAAAATTTGACCTGGTGCCCTTGTTTTTTACACACACACATATCACAGTTTTAAACTAGTCCTAAATATTTCAACATAAACATTCTGACCATATTTCATTAAGATTGAGACCTAAATATGGCTTCTAGATTTGTAACAAGGTTTACTAAAATTTGACATGTTGACCTTGTTTTTGGACATACGTTACTCATATTAAAATTATACCAAGCTTTGTCATGATAAACATTCTGGCCAACGTAATCAATATTGAGTCATAAATATGGATAATAGAGTCGTATTAAGGATTTGCCAAGATTTGACCTGTTTTTCGATACACGAGACAAATTCGAACTTATACTGGCTAAACGTGGACGCCTTACACATCCAGACACACGACTGACAATAATAGCTCATCTTGAGCACTTCTTCCCACATGAACTATACACAATTATGCTGTTGTAAAAATTAAGCATTTAATTGGTGATAGGAGATGGATTTTTGCAGTATTGTTGTGTAGTCAGATTGTTCGAACTTATACTGAATATCAATCATAGATGCAACAGTGATATACAATAACAAGCACCGTATCATGTCCAGACATCGTCAGAGTTGTAATCAGTTTTTCGAACAGTTGGTTGACGTGTATTTTATTATGAACTTGAACTGTATTGACACCAATATATAATGAATCGTCTTACGTTATTTGGCCACTAATGTGTTGTATCTATCCCTACCGCATTTCTTCCCATTGGGTTTTGCAAAACACACACATCTCGGCTTCGCAGACGGGTCAATACAAATAAAAGAGATTGTAACAAATTAATGGAAATGATTATTTAAAATCATTTTCTTGTCCATGTGTTTTAAATCTAATCTCAAATACATAATGTTTTCAAAAATTGTATGTACAGATAAATGAATGACTATGTGTTCAATACATTGTTTTTCATGTTTTTGATCCAATTATTTGTAAATGTATTCTTATGGTTTGAGACCAAAATGCGTATTGTAAGGATTCACAGAGTATTCTTAAATTTATGTATAGAAATATACGCCCGGAAATTAATTTACGAACGGAATTAAGTTACCAATTTCGTTCCTATTTAGAGCGAAACTTCTCGTACAGGAAAATGGGATTATTAATTTAAAGATGGGTCATGGAGGTATGATTATTCAGAAAACCGGCTTCTGCCCTATCATATTGTAATCTATCAAGCTCAGCACGTATATAACAATTATTCTAAGCCTCACCGGATATATAACAAAACGGAAGTGCAATACTCTCTGCAAGACCTCCGTTGATATATTATATATACGTTCTCGTAACTTGTAATATACGTGTAGGGATAACATATTGACAACATGCTTTATTTATGGCTAAGCATACTTTAAAAGCAAGTCAAACGCATATATTAATTATGTTTTTATAATGCTATTCTAAGCTTCGTATATTTATGTGTTTCAAGTCCTGCGCATACTTCATAGCATTACAAGCTAAAATTACAAAACGGATGATATGCAATATTCGTATTAATTTTATTTTTATATTTTTGAAAGGAGAAGGCGAAGAAGAAAAACGTATTTTAACAATAATTTACGTTAAAGGAAGAAGAATCGAACAAATAAAAACAAAACGATGTACATACCGAATCTTTGAAAACATTGAACACAAAGAATATTTTTGAGCAATTAGAGTATGAAGTCAAGGCAGAAGTTTTGTTGGCCATGTAACTTCTTTACTTCTCCATCCAGGTATAAATTGGCCATGCATAATTGACTTTTCTTTTCTAAGGCTGAAATAATAGACAATGGACAGTAAGACTAACTATGCTGCCAAACACTGTGTTTTTATGAAGACGATCGATACTAATATGAAAGGCTATATATAAATTGGATAAATTTAAATTAATAAAATCACTACAAATAATAATACTCATACAATAACGGCAAAAAAAGTGCTGAAAAGTCCAAATTCTATTTTTTAAAGGCTTTCCGCAAAAGGTCGTTGAGTCCGATACTTGTATTATTTATTATATAGCTGCGTGTATTTGACTGCATTGGATTGGTATCGTATTGTTAAGACCTCTATAATATGACTTATAATAGAGTTAAGGGAAACAATCCAACACAAAATATAAAGTATGTATCACATGTATATTAACAATGTTTAACGTTGTGTCTTTCATCTTTATCCCATATGATAGTTGCATCCTGAATAACGTTATAATTAGTATCATTTCTTATAACATCATTTCAGTTCATGCTATTAACTTTACTGGAATCTCTTTTTAAAAGGTCATTTGTTCATATGATATTTAGGTTCGTTGTTTGTGTAAAAAAACAAACATAAAGGCACGTAAAAAGCATGTAACTACAGCTTACCTTTAATAGCAGTGTTAATTTGGTTTTATCAGTTGGATCAAGAGTTAACAATACCGGAAATCACGATATGACCGGAAGTAAAACCAAATTAAGCCTCAATTAACACCGCAGTTATAAACAATTAGAGAGCGTCATTGCGACGAAAGTGCCATCATTTCTTCGTTCGATATATAGCATTGAATGAATGACCCACGTTTAGTCGATACTTTCAAAACAGCGTTACATAGATATGGATTACTTCAATGACTTCGCAGCCAATGATTCGCAAATCAACATATCTGTGAACTGGCCGAGAAAAAATATTTAAACTGTATAAGTGTTACATAGTAACAAACATATACGCTATATATAATATTATTATACGGCAATGACTTTATTGAAACACCCCTCGTATGGGCCTCTTACGTGATACATGCAGAGTCTGCATATGTTCCAAACAGTCAAAACCTGTGTAATATCTTTATATTTATTACAATAATCACACAACGTCTTAACTCTGACGATGATAACATTCTTGTACGAATATATGCACAATGTATATGTGTGTGTGACCATGCATACGCATTTTTTGCTAGGAATTATATCAAAATATACTTTGTTAAGTCCAAATGAATGTTTGCAAAAATATGGCAAAGTTACACTAATATTTTTCTAAATTATCTTTTCTTTTAAAATACAGATAAATAATGGATTGAACATATAATGTGGTAAAAACTATTTTTCCATAAAAACTTAACGCATAATTTATATCTTTTTTTCTGTTGACATTTGAAATTGTCTTACCCTTCAAGAAAATGAAAGACGTTTCAGAGAAATAAATAGCTGCTTGTAGAAATATTAAAATGACACTGATTTATGGGGAAGTAACAAGTTTCGTACGTGACAGCATAATTGAATCAAGATAGTAAACCTGATTTCCGCTATCCGCATCACTTGGTCAAAAAGCTGGTTCGGAGAAAAGAATTATTTCAAAATGTCGATAACGATAGCAGTACAAACTAGTTACATCGTACAACTCTCAGACGATTTACTGCAACAAGAACTAAAATAGGTAAATCTGTTGTGGAACGTTACAATAATACAAACTTGTTTGCGCAATATAAATACAATAATATATATTATTACCTAAAACTGAATCATTTATATTCGTATATGTGTTATTATATTTGTATACAAGGAAATATAATTAACTTCTTTTAAATAAAACAAAATATGTGTCTGTTTTCACATTAATTTAATATTACATCTTATCGACATTGAGTAATAATTGTACATTAAGATTCTTAATTTGGGAAGTGAATTTAAGAAGATGTTAAATTCGCAGTAACTAATTTACAAAAACGCTTATTATCAATGTTATTATTAACAGTTAATCAATTAAACTACACTGTCTAATTACATTCCCGTCTCATTTGAGATGCCATTTAAAATTTAAAAAGATTTGCCTCAGAAGATATTTATGCTATTTTCATGGCTCATATGGAAATATCAATTTGCACTGACGGCATGCATTCTTTACCATAACAATAAAACGGAATACAAATGGCATGTTTAAATGCAACGTTATTGTTCGCCTATTGAAAATGACTAGCCTTTATTCAAGAAATGCCATGTTACTGCAAGAGTGTGTTTTCGGTGAAAACGGCAATCTTATGATGAAATTCATGTCTTCATGTTTCGTATGTTGATCATTGTTACTGTTATTGTTGGCAGAGTTTACTGGGTACTAGTCAGTTAGACCCCTGTTATTAAATATTGAAGGCGATCGCGCTGATATAAGCCTTATACAATGTCTTCAATACAACAGAACTCAGAATTGTTCTTACTTTAAAAATGTATATAAATAATTAACCGCATACAGCAGGGTAACAATACTAATAAATTGTAGGCATATGTCAGGGATAAAAATTGCTAAACAAATCATCATTGAATTTCTCTTAGTTTTTCTTGTGAAAAAAACGTCCCTATGGTATTTTATGAAGCGGTGTTTGTCCTGGAAAATAATGAAAACAATATGGTTGTAATTTCATCGCGTTGTATCTATATGCAACACTTTCTCACTAAGTATCATGTTTTTAAATCAAGAAGAAACTGATTTTTGTGACTTATGTTCAGGAATAAAATGACCTTGTTTCTTCAAAACAATGAATATTTATTTTAAACTATTGTAAAAATGTCAATTTAATATCATTATTATTAATTGTCTATTTCATCATAAAGACTTATTTTGAGATGAATTCGTAAAAGGTCTGAAATTAAGGTATACATTCTGAGATAAAAGAAAAAAGACTTTAACATGTCATATATGATGAAATATGTTAAAATGCACGTTTTCTGAAATAAACTTAATGTTTATTTTTTGTATAAAAGTCTCGTTTTTTTTCATGCCGTTTTAATGTTTCCATTTTAACGTCATTTATTTTTTTCGTTTAACCATAGTTTGACCTCAACCTTCGCAAAGAATGCTATTGCGGTTGGTTAAAGCTCTGCCTTTAGTCATTTCTACGTAGGACGTCGCAGCACCTGAGAGTTTGATACCTCTGTAAGGATTCGCATATTTCAGACTTTTTATTGTTTATTTTTATTAACATGTTTAATGTGTTTTTATATGTAATTTTTTTTGCATACATATTTATGAACCATATTGTTATCATATTATAGCAAGTTATATTAATACGGAATATAATATTTCGTCGATATAGGTCCTTCAACAAAGTTAAACGCATATAAGTGAGTTTATTGGGGGGGTTGTTGTTTTTATTGCTGTTGTTTTGCAGTGTTTTCATCGGGAGATAACTGTGCGTCACATTATAGCGCCAGGAAGCATTTGATAGTTATCAACCACAATACTGTTGAAGAAGTATTAGTAGTGCAGCGTGTTGGTTTAAATGGTAAACTATTCTGAGCAAACAGTATATTGTAGATGTACTGAAAGATGAGCAGCTTCAAAATATGCATTAAATATTGACACAGACAACACTACATGTGTGTTTTCCGGAGTTTACTTCATTAACTAAACAGAGAAGCAGCTGTTTTGAATGTCCGGAATTTACATTTGGCTTTTCGTGCATAAATGTGCGAATCACATCTGTCAAGTGGACATCTAAACATGCTGGTTGCCAAATTTGTTCTGACAATTTTTTTTATAAATACCAATTTCATATTCCACTTAAGTTGGATCGCGATTGGCATTAACAATATCTTTTTGAGATCTAAGAGTTTAGGAGCGCTTTTCTCAAAGCAACTGAAGTAACATTGTTTCCTCATTAATAAAATCGGAATTTTCCCCAAGTGCATCATTCAATTTCGGAGCAGTTTAATATTACGATACTTAATATAGTATTTATAACATCAACATGCACATCTAGTTAAGGAATATCTTCAGTACACGCAGCAGTTTATTAAGTGAATACATAATTATTTTTTTGTTGCCGACGAGTGTTTAAAGTACACCTGTCTTTCTCTTAAATGTAGTTTTGATCCTTTAAATTGTGCATGACAACTGGTCAAACCTTACAAAAAAGGTTGACCTTTTGCAGACAAATGAATGCAATAACTTGATTATCATTTAAAGTATCCAAAAACGTATTGACGGGTTTTTAAAACAATGTGTATGTATTTGATATTGCATGAACATAACAGTATCAGTCCTGGATGGGCGAAAAAACGAACACAGAGCATGCTATTGTTAGCATCTGTAAGTATGTCGCACTATGATAGATCTTTATATGATTAACAGATATGAGTTTCATTTTCTGACCAAATAGTGATGAAACTTTGGTATTTTGTGTCATAATATGGTATTTGTCATCGAGGAACAAATGACCTTTTTCTGATTATGTTATTGATTTCAGGATTTTGCGCAAATGGTGTATGCTCTAAACGTTCCGATTGTGTTTCTTGTTGAACAATAGTAGTATATCCAGTGCATGAGGGTCACATTCTATTTCTTTTAATTACCATGTTTGTTTGTTTTTCTTCTAAATACCATCCCAAGTGACTGGATATCCGTTTACCTTACGTTACGTTTCATGTCTTATTTGCTATATGAATGTATATTAATATGAGGTTCATATCATCCGTATTTTGCATTGAGTTTTAAATTTTGATGCAGGCATTTTGAAAAATGTTTACAAACTAATGTATACAAAGGTCAAGAGACATGTTACATTATTTAGTTTGGATACTTTTCATATAATTGCATAAATGTAAATGTGTGCTGGCCGGAAATGAAATCTAACAAATATAATGGTGTTTCGTCGTATTAGTCATCTGCTTGAAAGGTATTATATGATCATTTAAGTTCTATATGACAATTTTAAAAAATGCGTGATACTGGTTTACAAAATTGCAATTCTTCGGGATAAACTGATAATAAAACAATTGTTTATGGGGCGTTATAACTTCAGAATAGCGTTAGGAGCACATACTAGATATAAAGAACGTTGTTTGAATACATGTGTTATACAACGTTTTACAATTTAAAACAAAAACATAACAAATAATATATTATCTTAAAGGTAAATTCCGCGTTTACAATTACAGCTTTTTCATTGTACATTTAACAGCGTAAATCCACTTATTCGAACATTCATACAAAGTAAAATAATGTGATCATATGTTTTATAACGTTGACAGCGAAGTAAGCATTATGTTTTTATTAATGTTTGCGATAAAGAAGATTGTTTTATTTAGCAAAATGGATTTTTTGTACATTATTGGCAAATAAGTTCACATTCCAACTAGTCCGATTATCACATTAAACATAAGTCAGTAAAATAAACAAACATTGTAGATGATGTCGTTAAACCATGATTGGAAATTTAAAGTAGACGTACATTTTATCAGTGCTATGTAATTGTCCAGAGGGTATGTTGTATGCACAGTAGAAATCACCGGAAACATAAACTGCGAACATCCTCTAAAAGAAGTGTGGCACAAATCTGATTGTGTGTATTTACATATATAAGTAGTTGACAGCCATGCATGCGTTTTTTTCATTGTTATTTACAAACAATAAGTCAGTGACGTCTAAAATAAACTCTAGGATGTGTAAAATACTTTTTCAGTAAATCTTATAAACCTGTTATACATTAAGATTCCATTGCCGATCGTATTATTATGTCGAACATTTACATATTGTGCTCATTTAAATAAATACATACTTGAAAACTTAAAACAATTTATGAAAAGAGATTCCAGTTGCTTGTTAAATAAATAATCCAATTAAACAACAATGACCATGATGTTAGCTAACACAATTGATGAATTATGTGATTTTATTGCATCGATTATGGTATTGCTTTTTTAAAATTTCAGAACTTACGTATTCATAAAATTTGCATGTTTCCATTCTATCGAGGATACTGTAGATATTTTGAATATCAAAACATACTGGTTCAACGATATATAATAACCATACTAACCGCTATACCAATTTCATGATACGACCACCGTTAACATAAGCAAAACACATATTATAAATGCTATTGATTGGTCCTATTTTGATGACATTTTTTGTTCAACAAATAACTGCATGTAATAGGTCTTCATAAATGGAACACTTAAGCGAATTGATTGATCTCATGATAAATCTTATTCATAGAGACAGTCTAAAGTTTAAAGGTACATTTCTATTTCGCCTCAAGATCTACACATTTGAAGACACCGATATTGAAAGTGTTATACGTCATAAACAACGTATTTGTTAACTATATGCGTGTCCGTCACTGAAGTATTTAAATGTATCCAAGTGGGAACCATTAGGGTGGCCGATTAAATTTATTGAACGTATTGTTTTGATTCGGTGCTTTTGGCTAGGTTTGTGTTTTATTACTGTTTGTGTTTATAACGCATATTCACAACGGATGATTATTTGTTCATTCAAGCAACGTTAGTTGCAACTAAAAAATCCACACAATGAATCATACACATAATAAACATTACCTCCACAAACTGTTAAGTGACTGGTATTTATATCCATATTTCAGAAGTAAGCTTGCAATTCAACTCATATTATAACTTATAAATGCGTAAACAATACTACACCAGATTGTTTCGTGCTGTGTGAAAGCAGTACTTAGATGGGATGCTCGAACATATCAGCAATGTTATGTGTTTAGTGTGTCTGCGAGAGAGTCACTTCTAATTTAGTAAGGGTGCTTTTGGAAAAAATATTTCATATGCACTCAAGAATGTTTCCACTTGGTATGATGCCAATATAAGTCGAAGCGACATATCAACGGATCTTACAAAAAATCAAAGTTGGCCGTCATGATGGACGCCGTTCATAGTTTATTTTATAGATTGAACTATTTCTAAATAAGTTTCAGAGACAAAAACAAATCTAATTAATTCAAATAATAGAAAAATATTGGAATTAAAAAATAATGTATGTTCTGGAACTCACAAGCATTAAAGAAGTACAAAAGGAGTATCGTCTGGCGACTGTATAGCGCGCACCTCTACGTTCAGGATATTGTTGAATGCCGTAAGCGCCGCACGATCGCCTCTCCGGTGCGACTAGGGCTCAATGGTTAATGGAAACTTGTAAAATACACGATTTAATCGTTAATAGACGAGAGAGCAATCAAAGTGGTATAATCAAATTTAGAGTTTCAGGAAAGTGTGTCTGTCTCAATCCAGATATATGTAAGTGTTTATGTATGTATTGGCAAACCCAATGTGACGAAATACGATATTACAAATTGTCGGATTAATTCAATACAATGAACGAAGTATTGCGTGAGAAAATCCATAACATATCAGTGCCAATATAGCACAAGATGGGAAAAAATGAATCAACGGGTCAGCAAACTGATTACAATTCTTTCGATTCTTTGACATACAATATGCTTGCAATCGCGTGTTACTGTCAAGTTGTCCATTGGTATCTTATACACGTGAATGAACCGCTTCAGAATATTCTCTCACAATCTCGGTGAGATTGTTTGTGGTCGTTATATGTTGTTCTAATTATATTCATATCGCCCTCCTCAGGGAAAAGCGTCGCATTCATCACGCAAGGTGTCAGGGCTGACGCGAACAATAGTGAAGCCCCATATCGTTATTTAATGAATGTTGTGTACTTAAAGTTCCTTTAAAGATCGCCGTGGCGTAGTGGATATAGTGTCCGCCTAGCGATCAGGAGGTCACGGGTTCGAACCCTACTGGGAGCATTCCTGTGATCTCCCCCAAAGACACCAAGTACTGGTTCTAGTCCCAGGAAACGGACTCGAGAGCATTTCTATAAGCCTAAGGCTTTCGATGCAATCGAGCTAAAATAAATAGGTTTAAACTAAAGTTCCTGGTACGTAAAGGTCAACATTGATATGGGTATTGTTATGGCTTCATTAACATACGGTATGCCATTTGAAACATTATTGTGTGTGTATTGTAGTGTATGGTCAATTGTGAGTAAAGCAAATCGACAGTAGAGCACAACTATTTATAATTTGTTTTTACCTTATATTTGCCTACTTGTTGATACACGGTCGGCAACGACTACAAAGTAACTAAACACTCATTTAGTTTAAAAACAAACATACAGCATGAAACTCTTTAGCTGAAATATGACAGATTTGAGATTTGTAATGATCATATAGTTATTTGTGATTAGTTTTAGGACCGCAGCCGCGTTTGAATGTCAGTTTGCAACATAAATCGATAACGTCTAGATGACAGTCAGTATTCGTTGCTGATCCAAATATATGTAATGTCATATAATTATCTTTTGTTTACTTACAATATCCTACATTTGCGTTAATTCGGTATCTCTACAGCAGGCTTTTGAATGTACTAAAGTATGTTCATGTCTGAAATTGCTGCAGATTAACATTCAAATATGTAAATATTAACCATGAATGAAAAGACAAATTATTTGTCCTGTCAAGGATTCTGTCAAGAATTTTCACATTGAAAAACGATCAATAAAAACAAACCAATCGATTAAATAGCGTTGGTTAAAAGTATTTCCAGCTGAGACTACATAGTTTCGAAATTGATATAAATCTTCATGTTTTGTGTATTTTCGGATATTCTAGCTGCTCAAAAGTAAAGATTTTATTATTTGTTCGCTGACAATATATATACAATGAGCACAATATTTTGACTAAAATTAATGGGGGAAAGGCATTATTTTAAATGAAAAATAAGCAACTTGTAATGCGTACACTCTACAAAAAAAATGAACGTTTCGGTCGTCAGGAGATAATCATAGCAAATAACGCACATTTTACCGGCAACGTGGTAATTCGGGTTTTATGCTGGAAACCGCGCATTGAATCACATACTCTGTTATAAACGTTACAAACGTAACAACTAGACGTAGACTACCAGACATTATCAGTTGTCATTCAATTAGCTGAAAGAAACATTGTCTAATGGCGCGGAATTCCTCATGGAAACGTGGAAGATATTGGTAATAAACAAGTCACTGAGGCGACGTAATTGCTTATAGACGAGAGAAAACAAGAAAATCGCTGAAACACCAAATCGAGAGGCTCGGTAATGCTTTTTCCAGCATCTTACCGTGAAATGTGTATTTGCAAAGACCGTTGGAAATCAATGCGATAAACCTAAGGATTAATCGAACAAACTAGTGGCTAAATCGAGTTCGCAGATTCCTTACATAAGTGTCAAAGCAGAAAAAATCGGTTGTAAATGTATTGTCAATCGTTACTTGACTTCCTATTTTGGGTCTTTGGTGACCCGAACACGAGAATGAAACACTTCACATCATCCTTTCAGTAGTTCGTCTTAACCTTTTTGGGGGCTAAGTAATGTTATACAGCATAAAGTCACTTCGTNGTTCAATGCGTGTTACGTTCCCTTAAAGGTCACAGGAACATGTCAGCCAATAGATGCATTCGCGAAGACGCAGCGGGACTTAACTGTTAATTAACTCTGAAATACACACATACATGTGCGCAGCACAGCAGCTGAGACTATTAATTAGCAACTTTGATAACAGCCGATTCCTTATCAGATCAACGGGAGAAAAATGGAAAAACCCAATACCATTTTACTAAGTGATCAATAGACTCATTATTTCATTATGTAAAGCAAAAAAAATGTATTATTAGTTGTGAGCGTTAGCTCACGACTAAAGTTACAGAGCATGTTTATCAAATCAGTATGCGCTCAGAAGCCTTAGCTACGCTAAGAACCGTAACTCACTATGCCAGGAACGATTACCGCTGACTGTCTGCGCTGCAGACGACGAATGCTAACATGGCTTAAGAGCGTCTGCTCTGTGAGTGTATTTACCAGCTTGTAAGACGACATTGGCCAGTCTAGTGTGTATCATTGAAATCTGTACATATTCGCTGCTTTCAGAGAAAACGGGGCTTAATGCGTTTCAAATAAGATTAGCCTGCGCACACTGGTTAGCCTGTGCAATGCACACAAGCTAATCAAGGACGACAACAGCGAACAACTTCAGTGCCTTCAGCGCTTTGGTTATAACTTCATTTTACTTCATTCTATTAACTTTACTGGAATCTCCCTTTAAAAGTTCATGTGTTCGTATGATATTTAGGTTCCTTGTTTGTGTAAACAAAAACATAAAAGCACGTAAAACGCATGTTACTACAGCTTACCTTTAATAGCAGTGTTTATTTGGTTTTATCAGTAGGATCAAGCGTTAAACATACCGGTAATCACGATATAACCGGAAGTTAAACCACATAGAGCCTCAATTAACACCGCAGTTATAACCAATTAGAGAGTGCCATTGCGACGAAAGTGCCATCATTTCTTCGTTCAATGAAAACGATAGATAACATTTAATGAATGAACCATGTTTAGACGACACTTTCAGAACAGCGTTACATAGATATAAACTTCACTAACTACGCAGCCAATTATTGTCAACTAGACGAGAAAAAATATATAAACTGTATAAGTGTAACATTGTTAGTACTTACAAACATATACGCTATATATAATATTATTAGACGACAATGACTTTATTGAAAAACCCCTCGTATGGGCCTCTTACGTTATACATGCAGAGTCTGCGTATGTTCCAAATAGTCAAAACCTGTGTAATATCTTTATATTAAATACAATTATCACACCACGTCTTAACTCTGACGATGATAACATTCGTGTACGAATATATGCACAATGTATATGTGTGTGTGTGTGAACATGCATACGCATTTTTTGTTAGGAATTATATCCTAATATACTTTGTTTAGACCAAATGAATGTTTGCAAAATTATGGCAAAGTTTTTTTGTTTTTTTTCTGTTGACATTTAAAATTGTCTTACACTTCAAGAAATTGTGGAATGTTACAACAAATAAAAAAACTTGTTTGCGCAATATAAATAAAATAATATATATTATTACCTAAAACTGATTCATTTAGGTTTGTATATGTGTTATAATATTTGTATAAAAGTAAATATGATTTACTTATTTTTTTTAAACACGAAATATGCGTCTGTTTTCACATTAATTAAATANTGAGATGCCATTTAAAATTTAAAACGATTTGCCTCAGAAGATATTTATGTTATTTCCATGGCTCATTTGGGAAAAATCAATGTGCACATACGCCATGCATTCTTAACCATAACAATAAAACGGAATACAAGTGACATGTTTAAATGCAACGTTATTGTTTGCCTATTGAAAATGACGTAGCCATTATTCAAGAAATGCCATGTTACTGCAAGAATATGTTTTCGGTGAACACGACAATCTTATTATAAAATTCATGTCTTCATATTTCGTATGTTGATCATTGTAACTGTTATTGTTTGCATAGCTTACTGGGTTCTAGTCAGTAAAACCTTTGTAATAAAATGTTGAAGGCGATCGCGCTGATATAAGTCTAATACAATGTCGTCAATACAATATAACTCTGAATTGTTTCTTACTTTAAAAATGTTTTAAAAAAATTAAGCGCCATTCAGCAGGGTAAAAATTCATGTATGCATATGTCTGGGATAATAATTGCTAAAACAAATCGTCACTGAGTTTCTTGTGTTGCATATAGATACAACGCGATGAAATTGAAACCATAATTTGTTTGAATTATTTTACATGAAAAGTCCCTATGGTATTTTATGAAGCGTTTTTTTTTTCCTGGAAAATAATTCAAACAAATTATGGTTTCAATTTCATCGCGTTGTATCTATATGCAACACTGTCTCACTAAGTATTTTGTTTTTAAATCAAGCAAAAATTGGTTTTTGGGACTTATGTTCAGGAATTTAATGATCTTTTTTCTTGAAAACAATGTATATTTATTTTAGAATATTGTCGGAATGTCAATTTAATATCACTATTATTAATTGTCTATTTCATCATAAAGACTTATTTTGAGATGAATTCGTAAAAGGTCTGAAATTAAGGTATACATTCTGGGATGAAAAAAAAAAGACTTTAACATGTCATATATGATGAAATATGTTAAAATGCACGATTTCTGAGATCAACATAATACTTATTTTTTTTTATAAAAGTACTGTTTGTTTTGGCCGTTTTAATGTTCACATTTTAACGTCATTTTTGATTTTAATTTAACCATAGTTTGCCCTCAGCATTTCTCAAAGCATGCTTTTGTGATTGGTTTAAGCTCTGCCTTTAGTCATTTCCACGTAGGATGTCGCACCACCTGAGAGTTTGATCCCTCTGTAAGGATTTGCATTTGTCAAACTTTGTTATGTTTGTTTTTATTAACATGTTTAATGTGTTTTATATGTAATATTTTATTGCATTCATATTTATGAAGCATATTTTTATCATAAAATAGCAATTTATAGTAATACGAAATATAATTATTCGTCGATATAGGTCCTTTTACAAAGTTAAACGCATATAAATGAGTTTATTGTTGTTGTTTTTTTGTGTGTTTTTTTGGTTGCTGTTGTTTTGTAGTTTTTTTTAATCGGGAGATGACTTTGCGTCACAGTATAGCGCGAAGAAGCAACCGATAGTTATCACAATACCAAAATACTATTGAGTGTTAATAGTGCAGTGTGTTGATTTATATGATAAACTATTCGGAGCAAACAGTATATTGTAGATGTACTGAAAGATGAGCAGCTGCAAAACATGCATTTAATTTCGACGCAGACAACACTACATTTGTGTTTCCCGGAGTTTACTTCATTAACTGAACAGACAGGCAGCTGTTTTGCATGTCCGGTATCTACATTTCGCTTTTTGTGTAAAATTTTGCTTTTCACATATGACAAATGGACATCTAAAAAGGTTGCCAAATTTGTTCTGACAAATGTCCTTTTAATTACCATTTTCATATTCCACTTTAGTTGGATCACGATTGGCATAAACCATATCTTTTTGAGTTCTAAGAGTTCAGGAGCGGTTTTCACAAAACATGTGAAATATAATTGTATTCTTAGCCTTTAATTTGGAAATTCCCTCAAGTGCATCATTCCATTAAGGTGCAGTTAAGCATTTAGATACAAGATCTATTTGTAATGACGCCATCGTCAAAATTAAGTTGAGGAAGATCAACACCACACGCAGCATTTTATTAAGTGAATAAATAAATTGTATTTAATTTTTGAAAGTTGTATTTAAATAATGTTTTTACACTGATGTAAGAGCTACTGCACTGAACGTTGTGCTTGTTATAACTTTTGTCCCAGATGACTGTTGAATAGACAAGCTTCTTTTAATGAAATGTAGTTTTGTATACTTTAATTTGAGCATGAAAGCCGGTCAAACTTTATATAAAATGGCTAAACTTTGCAGGCAAATGAATGTTATCATTATATGTATACCGAAAATTATGTAAGTGTTTAATAAAAACAATGTCTCTATTGGATCTGAACACTTGATATTCCGTGAACTAAACAGTTCAGAAGGGACGAAAAACTTACTCAGAAATATTATTGTCAGCGTCTGTTAGTATGTCGCACCATGATATATCTTAATATGATTAACTGATTTTTTTTCAGACAAATGGTGATGAATCAATGGTCAGTGGTGTCATTATACATCGTATTTGGGACCCAGAAACGAATTATCTGACCCTTATGATATGTCTTGCTTATGAAAGTTGCGTTCTATTTCCTTAATTACCAATTATGTTTTTTATTCTTATACCATCGCGAGTAACTGGATTTCCTTTAAGCTAACGGTACTTTTCATGTTTTAAATGTATGTGTATGAATGTAAGGTTTGCATTATCTGTATTAAGCATAGTTCTGCACTTTTTGAAAGTCATTTACAACCCTGTTTACATATTTTGATTAGGTTAGGTATACACATGTCAAGAGACATGTTACATAAATGATATTAGTTACAATTACAAACATTCATTAATTGCGAGATCTTCATTGCACAAATATGTATAGTAATTCTTTTTGGTTAAATTAGCGTCGTTGATTGCGGCAAGTGTGCAGTAACTGACAGCATACCGACTGAAGCGCTGAATACTGAAGTCAAGACAGCGCGGAGCTACTCTACCCGCTTTTCAGCAAGATATTAAAAGAAGAAGAAATACGAACAAAGTGGAAAAAGGGATACCTAATCAAGCTCCCCAAGAAATGCGACCTCAGTTCCTGCTCAACCTACCGAGGAATAACGGTGTTGTCCATCCCAGGAAAGGTGTTTAATCGTATCATGCTCAACCGAATGAAAGATGAAGAAGAGCAGTAGACTCTCATCTCAGTGACCAACAAGCCGGATTCCGAAAGGAGGAATCATGCACGGATCAGACCGCAACCTTGCGCATCATTCTGGAACAATCCCTGAAGTGGAATTAATCCTTTGTACATCAGCTACATCGACTGTGAGAAGGAGTTCGACAACGTTGACAGGAATATCCTCTGAGGACTACTGAGACACTACGGAGTGCCAGAAACAATCACCAAAATCATCAGGAAGTCTTATGAAGGGATGTCCTGTAGAATCGTTCATGGCAGACAGATTACCGACATACACAGTGTCTACTGCCTTTGTTGTTTAATTAATTTAGCAAGAAGACTACGGAACACAAACGCTGTTCATTCTCGACAACTGTATATCGTCCACATTGAACAATTTCAATAAAAAAGAGACGTTCTTTGGTGGCAATTAAAAAGTAGTTTTAAACAGGTCCCCGAACTTGAACAAAAAGGTAATAAGGAAGTATATCGTCTTTGGTATATTTAATTATAGATCTACTTCCATTTTCAAGTCAGTGGAAAACGTGTTGCATCTATAATTGTTAAGTATTACTAGAACACCGAAAGAAACAAGAATGTATCATAAATTCATAAATTGATAACTGAAATCGTCTGGTGTTCTAGACAATGACACGGTGCGCTCACAGCGATGGCATCGCGTTGCTGGCAATTGCTCAGCTCACACCTTGACTTGGGCTTATTGGGTAAATTAAACGAACCATGTCAGATGCATACAGTAAAAGTTCATAGACGAGAAATTAATCAAAGATGTGCGAGCAAATTTAGATTTTCAGGAATGTTTGTCTTTCTCAAAAAGATGCATGAAAGTATATATGTATTATGTTGGCAATCCCAATGTGACGTAATATGATATGACATATAGTCGGATTAATTCAAAAAGCTGAAAGCAGTATTACCTGCGAAAATATATCACATATCAGAGCCACTATATCACAAGTTGGCAATAAATAAATCGGCAAACACATTTCAATTCTTTGATTTGACATTCACTGTTCTTGAAATCGCGGGTCGCTGTCAAGTTGTCAATTCATATATGAAACACGTCAATGAGAAACTTTTATTTTGTCTCTCACAATTTCGGTGAGATTTGTTGTGGTCGTTTTATTTTGTCTTATTATATTTATAACGTCCGCCACTGGGATAACTGTCGCATTCCTCACGCCACGTATCAGAGCTGACGCGAACAATAGTGATGCCTAAAATAATTATTTAATGAATATTTTTACATTAAATTTCTTGGTACGTTAAGGCCAATGTCGCTTCGGTCTTCATTATGACTACATGAAGACACTTTATTACTTTAAAAACATAAGTAAGTGTATATTTTCGTTGATGATCAATGGTGAGAGAAAAGAATCGACAGTGAAAGGCAACTATTTTGTAAACAAAATTACCTAGTATCTGCCTACTTGTTGATACACGGTCTGCCACGAGTATAAGGTAACTTCACACTAATTAATGTCATAGAAACATGTTTAAACTGCGTATGAGTTGAAATCATTGGAAGTTGATATTCAAGATTTTATTAGTACGCATTAATGTTAGTAATATCGCAACATTGACTTTATTGAATCCACAGATGTTCAGACACGTTCTATATTTATTTTTTGTCTTTGGAGATCCAACGGATAGTTTTTTTTTAACTGTTTGTTAATAACAAGCGGCAGTTTTAAAATGTAGTGTCCGTCACTCACCATAGAAAAAAATCTTAATAAAAATGTATGCGATGTTAACATAGTTATTGCTTTTTGCTTCATTTTAGTTTCAAACGCTTTTATGAATGGAAACAAATGTTCCGTGTTATATTTCAACGCAATTAATGGAAAGAACCCATTTTTCGATAAATTGTTTCTTTGACTTTAAACATCATAGCTTGGGCCATACGCATTAAAAAAATGCTGTTCATTTTGTTAAACAAGTTATAGCTGATACAAATTACTTTACATTGGCGAATTCCGACTCAAAATGATGTGTTATATGGACAACAAAGGAAGTGTGTGACAACTTTGTCTTGAAGCACAGTGTGTGATCAGAATGTTTTGGATTTTTCGATGATGTGATTATGTGATAAAAAGCACAGTTAAACTAAATGTTGAGATGTTAGATGCAACGTCTACGTTCTAATAACGACTTAAAATTTAAAAAGTACTTGGCTAAGTTTAAAACATCCAAACTATCGTTCTTACACACACTTCATCGGAGTACGATTAAGCTATTAAATAAGTGATCTGATATATGTATAAAACTGTACACGACCAATGAAAATTCAAACAGCATAAACAGTTTTACAAAAACAACTCAAAAACAAATGCTTTGTTTTATTTCACAAGAATTAATGTTTGGCATCGAAATTGTATACACGGAATAAATCCTAAATCAAGTTCAAGTTCAATTTTGCCAATAAATATTAGGGAAACTTTAGCAGATTATATATTTAATATACTGTTCTGTTTTGGACATGAATGTGGCATCAGCCAATAGATTTCGTAAATGTTAACGTTTCAAACGACGATCGTTTTATTTAAACCAGACAACGTAGAAATTTAATGGGGATATAACTGTTTTCTGCTACTTGTATCAAAACACCCAACTATAGAAATGATGCTTTGTTGTTTGCGAGAGAAAAAAAACACAAGTTTAAACAACATATTCAGTTCGAGACAATTCATATTCACGCCAGATGGGTTTCATAGGCAACCTAGACAAACTGTCAAATTAACAATAACACACTGCATGATAATTGTTTTTTAAGTATGTCAGTTTATATATATGTGTGTGTGTGTGTAATTATCACATATTTATTGTCATAGTTTAAAAACCATTTGCGTATTTGAATGTCAGTTTGCAACAGAACTCGATAACGTTAACAGGACAATCTGTGTTTGTTGATAATCCAAATATATTCTTTCCTTTACAAACAGTATGTATATAAAATAGCCTATATTATGCGTTATCGCTATCTCGTTCCGGGATTGCAGTAGAATTTGGACTGTCTGAAAGAACATTCATGTCTAAAATAGACCAAGATTGGTGTTACTGAATAGCAAACAAATGTGTAAATATTTCCCCTGAATGAAAAGATAAATAATGTGTTCCGTCAGGATAATGCACAAAGAAAAAAAAGGTAAATAGAAACAGATTGATTGCATAGTGTTGAGAACACATTTTACCAGTACGGCTTAAAAGTAGTATATTTTCTGACAAATGAATAAATGTCTGGTATTAAGAACATGTATGGCTTTGTACTGCATTTATTCAAGTTTTATATTGGTGTAATAACATATTAAAAAAAAACGTGTGATGTTAGTTATGACATGGTTTACATTCGAAAAAATAGGTTTGGTGAAACCTGTACAGTAAACAAACTGATCAAGCAACCACAAAAAATAGTTAAAATTCACATACTTCTATAGTCTTTGATGTGCATACGTTAAGGTAGTAAAGCACGAGGCAAATAAGCGAACATGTATGTGTTACCGAATTGAATATAATAACCTCGCTCCTGAGTTATGCCAATATGCAATCCAAGCAAGAAATCATTTGATATATAAAGTCAGCTTTTGATGATTCGTATGCATACATTTTAAACTTATTCCAGACATTGACAAATGCATTTTAGTTGCACATTCTTTGTTTGGAGATATCATTGGACTTTAAGCTTGAGGCCACTATTAAACATTCGTCTGCTTTTCAAAATGTCTTCAAAACTGAATGACCAGATTAGTCGTTATGTGAATAGTATTGAGATTTTTCAAGAATTTGATTGCTTTAAATTAAAATGTAAGATCTTTTACAGAAAGTAATGGAGCGGTATTCGACATATAAAAAAAAAAGAATTACTAAAAAGCCCTGCATTCTGCTTATCGTCAGAGATTCTAGCAAATACAGAACATACGACCATTTAAGAACTGTAATTTTCGTCGAAATTATGACGGTGACGCATTTGAAACACTCAATTTCAAATGTATTATAAGCATGTCTAACAATTTCTAACCATCAAAATATATTTATTTAAAAAAGAAAATAAAAAATCTACAATACAGCTTAAGGATATTAATCGTTTCGAGTATGTTGGTCCATGTAATAAGCTAAAACGGGTTATTTCATACTGTTTATTACCTTTTTTCTAAGCAGAAGATTTTATTTTTTATTTGCGTAAATATTTATTGTGCTGTTAATGATGTTGTTTAAATAAATCAGAATTAAATAGTTAACAATATACATTTTGCTAAATTCGCTGTTATCAAATTTCCAGACACTAGTCATTTGCGCAGGACGGTTCATATGTCATTCTCACCTGGTAATGGTTGAGAGGTTTCACGATTTTTATATTATTTACAGCATTAACAGCTGACGTATCTAATAGGCAACTAAGATCCTCGGATTTGCAGGTCAGTGGACAACAAATCAGAGTGTTGCTGGTTCCTGACTGTCATGATATGACTCGATTACTGTTGAAAACCGCCAAATAAACAAACATCGATGACTTATTTGCTCTTGGACTAGAAAAAAATGAATTTATCAGCAGCGGTCAGATCGAGTCCGTTCGCGACAAACCAAATGACCTCCTCTTATGAACTTGTTCTGGGAACAAAAACGACCTCACCGGCTTAATTTACACTGACGAGTATGTCCCGGTCAATTTAGTTTTACTTCTTTCAAAATAGAATAGGATTGCTATTTCTCAGAAATGTTAACACATATTAAATTTATTTTCTTATTTTGCAATTAAAGTTTTACAGACGCATGCTTTCAAAAATTATGGAAATCTTCATAGTGTATGTTTTTTGTGAAATTTCAGCTGTTCAAAAATAAAGACAAAAAAAAATGTTGTTTTACTGACACAATATGTGCCACAAGTGCTGTATTTTGACTAAACTTCATGGAAAAAAGCGGTATACTTTAACGACAAATAGGACACTTGTAAGCCGTTAACTCTGTAAATAATGAACGTTCCGGCGATAAGGAGTGAATCATAGCACACAACGCACATTATACAGAAAACCGCAATATTGAATCACATTATGTATTGTTTTTTCCTGTAACAAACGTAATATCTAGACGTAGACTACCAGAAAAAACCATTGACATTGAATTCGCGGGAAAAACATTCTCTAATGGTGCGGAATTCTTAATGGAAACTTGGACGATATTGGTAATAAATACGTCGGAGAGGCGACGTTATTGCCCATAGACGATAACAAAATGAAAATCGCAAAAAGACCAAATTGAGAGGCTCAAAAATATGTTTCTTTCTCATTACCGTGATATGTGTTGTTGCAAACTACTGACCGTATCTTATGTGCAGATTCATTAAAGTGATATCAATGCAGATCAAATCGGTAATAGATGTATCGGCGTCAACGGTTCTACCAAAACGTTCATTAACGCCCATCGCTGCGTTTAAAGATACAATTTTTGCAATGATTTTGATCCCAAACATTTTTTTCCAAATGAACTAGTTTTTTTTACATTACATATAAATAATGAATTGAAAAGATAATATGAATAAAACTAGTTTGCCGTACAAACTCAACACATATCTTCTACTGGTTTTTACTTTTTTCATGTCTTGGCATTTATATCTGTCGTAACCTTAAGAAACTGAAAAGCGTCCCGTTTCTGCGAAGGAAATGGATTGAAGAAATTGTCCGATTTTAATGATCTTTTGGGATTACATCAAGTTGTATAAGTAAGTAAGTAAGTAAGAAAATATTTTATTAAAGTGACATGTGCAAACATATATAGAAATAACAACAGACAATTACAAAAAGGCATGCACCCGGCCCAAACGGGCCTATAAGTCACATAATACATGATAAAAACATTAAGCATGAAAAAGTAAGCGATTCAATGGTCAGTATAAGTGACAGCAAAATCGAATCAATGTCGTTAACATGTTTTCCGCTGTCTTCATCACAGGGTCAATAAATAAAATATCGGACATTTTACGGCTACAAAAACTGCGCAATATAAATAAAATAAAATAATGTATTTAATAATATGTGTATTTATATCCTTAAAATGAATAATTTCTGTTTGTATATTTTTGTTTATATTGTATTTGTTTATACGTTTATACGATTTTTTACTTTTTAATGAATTTTGTAAAATATTTGTATTTTGCACATTCAGGTTGTATAAATATTACATCTTTTCAACTTTCATTAAACATGGTAGTTTAAGATTCGTAATTTTGACAGGGAATCTAAGTAAATACGAGATTGCCAATGGTATTTTTGGTCAATAATCAATAAAAGTACAATATGTTATTACAATCCCGTTTCATTTGACATTCCATACAGAATTTAAAGTGATTTGCCTGAGATATATTTTCAAGGCTTAATGGAAAATATCAATGTGGCACAAACCGTATAACAATTATTTCCATAAATATAATAAGGAATACAAATGGCATGTTTAGACGCAACGCAATTGTTCACAAATTGAACAGAGCATAACTTTATTTACAGATGTCATGTTACTACAAGAATGTGTTTTCAGTAAAGATGACGGTGATCGAAATGATATAAGCCTCATACAATGTCATCAATAAAATAAAATAACGGAATATATATATATATACAGTAAATAAGTATATAATTAATAACGCGCATGTAGCAGAATGTTAACACGAATAAATTGTATGCATATGTCTGGAATAATAATTCCTAAATAACTCATCACTGACTTTGTATTTGTTACAAATCCGTCCCTGTGGTATTTGCGGAAGTTGTATTTTTGGAACACATAGCAAATAAAAAATTGTGTCAATTTCATCGCGTTTCATCACTATGCAACATTGTCTCACTTTATTATTTTTAATCAAGCAGACATTGCTTTTTGTGATTTATGTTCAGGCATTAAATGACCTGGTTTCTTGAAAAACGAACATTTTTTCTCGCAAACACTTTTCTAAATGTCCCATTGATATTAATATTATTAATATAGAACTCAATTGAAAACAATCTGAAATTATTATATATATACTGATACATAAATAAAAAGAAAAGTTAAAACATGTTTAACTAATTAATATTTGTCTTTATGAGATAAACGCAATACTTAATAAATAATAACGATAATGTTCGTTCTATCCGTTTTTATGTTCACACGGTAACGGCATTATTGTATTTCTTATAACCATAGTTTACCCTCAATCCTTCACATAACATGCTATTGCGGTTGGTTAAAGCTCTGCCTTTAGTCCTCATCGCGTATGACCTCCCAATACATGAGCTCTGTAAGGATTTTAATTTTCCAAACATGTTTGCTGTTTATTTTTATAAAATCTGTGTCTTTTTTATAATATGTATTATTCTATTGCATTCATATTTCTGTCATATTATTCCACTTTATAGTAATAGGGAAACACGTATTCGTCGACGTAGCCCATTTAATAAAGTCAAACGCATATAAGTGAGTATATAAGTGTGCTTTGCTGTTTTGTTTTGTTTTGCTATTGTATCGGCTGCTGCATATGCCTCACATTAAAGTGCCTGGAGGCATGCGATAGTTATCAGCTACAATACTTTTGAAAAGTGCACCTAGTGCAGTGTGTTGGTTTATATGGTAAACTATACTCTGCAAACAGTATATTGGAGATATAATGAAAAGAGGCAGCTGCAAATTACGCATTTAAATTCGACGCAGGCGACACGACATTTGTGTTACCAGAAGTTTACTATATTTGCTGAAGAGACACGCAGCTGTTATCAATTTCCGTTATCAACATTTGGCTTTTCATGCATAAATTTGCGAATCACATCTGTCATGTGGACATCTAAACAGGCTGGTTGTCAAATTTGTTCTGACAAATGTCCTTATACATATATCAATTTCAATTTCCAAACAAGTTTGAAAATGTTCATGAACCATATCTTATTTCGTTAAAACACGCTTTGATAGTAGAAGTATATATTTTAAGTGCTCTTTTATTGCGAAGTGTAACAATTTATTCACAGTGAATCACCAGAGACATGTATTTCGCACATACTCTAAAAATAGTTTAGCATTCAATCCATTGTGTGTTTTTACAAATTAACGTAGTTGCAACCTATGCCAAAAAATTCTGTATTGTTATTTACGAGCAAAACTTCGGTGAAGTCTGATATAAACTATAGGATGTGTACAATACATTTTTTTTCTGTACATTTTATAAACCTGTTATACATCTTGATGTTATTGTCGATAATTTTATTAAGAAGAAAATTTAAATATTGTCCACATTTAAATGAATACATACATTCTTATTATTTCCTCAGTTATATAAGTCATTATAGATATGTACATTACTAGTGTGATTAATGAAATATCCAAGCATTTATTTTAAACCAAGTGGTACAGTAATTGTTTGGTGGTTGTACATTATTGTGGTGAATAACTCTCGTATACCACATAGATTTTCCGAAAATAGTAATGGTAGAAACCTTGACTGTGGAAAAATATTACCAAAGCCAATCAAAAAGAGAATATAAAGGCCGCGACTGTATGTGATTTTAGTATACGGAAGTCGACAGAAATATTGAAACAGTGTTTATACATACTACTTCAGCAATCAGGATACTGCTATTAATAACTTACATGGACAAACATAGTGACTATAGGTAACATGGTACATTTAATGGCAGTCTATAAAAGCAATTATCACATGATATAATTCAGTGGATGGCTAAAGAGTCACCAACATGCCAAAATATGAAAATAAATAAATAATAAACAACTATGCATACGTGTTTACTCTTAAATGTTAAGAAGAAAAGGAAAAGTACCAACCAACGAATGTAGCCATGTCTCAAAATGTATACACTTTTTTGTACATGTGCGATTCCAAATTAGTGTTGTGTGGTTAAGTTAAAGGGGCGTGTTCACAGTTTATCAAAATGATATTTTTTTCAAATTTTTGTCACAGATTCAAAAAATAAATGAATAATGTAGATCAGTGTGCGAAATATCACTAATGACACAGACTGAAAAGACACTTCTGTTTTCAAAAAATCATCGTTAGAAATTGATAACATTATTAAGCTTCTAAGACGCGAAACGTTTTGAAAATTCAGATTTCTTTTGTTATCGTTATATTTTGTAACAACACGTGGATGGCTATACAAAGTATAAAATAAATGGCAACCCATGTGAAGACGGATGGTCAAGTCCGCACATAATGTATTCGTAAAGACTCAACGACGACCCGAAAAAAAACTCTGAATTCCACCCACACACACTCGTGAAGACGGATGGCTGAGTGGTTTCGGCGCTTGGCTTTTACTCCATGGGTCAGTGGTTCGAGCCCTGGTGTGGTTAACTTTTTTTTCTCTTTTTTTTTCTTTTTTACTGCTATTCTTGCTTTTATATTGGAGCTCTTTAGTTCTGATGTTCAAATTCATCAATTTAAATCATTTAATGACACACTTCAAAACATGCCAAATTATGTGAACAAGTCCCTTTAATTTAACATCATCATGAAACGTGCCATTAAAGCACATCCAACCAAATGCATTATATCTCGGGGTTATTTTATTATGAATCTGTTACATTACAGAACGAGTGAACAGTAACCTGTTAGTCAATATGTATAGTTACGATTTACATGTGAATACAATGGAGCAGCATAACTACCAAATATAGGTGCATACGTCCAAACTTATAACAGTTTGAGTTGGAACATTCATAAGTAAACAAAAGATGGTAAAACATGATCGCTAAAAATTAAGTTAAGAGAATATGGTAAAGAGGATGTTAGTTTCAGTGCAAACGCGTATTTGTATAGCATGATTGGTCATATAAAACATATTTTCACAATAGACGGAACCACGAGTTAAATTATTCGTTTTATATGANCTCTTTTTTTTTTCTTTTTTTACTTTTATTCTTGCTTTTTTATTGGAACGTTTTAGTTCTGATATTTATATTTATCAATTTAAAGCATTAAATGACAAACTTTAAAAAATGCCAAAATCTGAGAACAAGTCCCTTGAAGACAAATATTTTGGTGTACGCAATGTACTGTGGATTTGTCTTTCGTTACCTACGAAAATGATTTAACTATTTGTATCACTCTCCGTATAATTGAGCAAATTGAAAGTACTCATTAATATTTTATAGTTTTTAGAATTGCTCTGCGTGTTGGTTTTATTTATTATTTTTTCAATTCCGTTCAAACGCTGTTATTTTGTATCAAGTTAATCCCGCTGGAGCATTTTGATTGTAATTTTACAGCGTAAATGGGAAAATACGTCGTTTTTTAATGGAAATCGTACATATGTAAAGTAAATGATAAGACTGGTTACAAGAACTTACGATCAACTGTTCGACACACTGATTACAATTCTCTCGATTCTTTGAAATATACTTTTCTTCAAAATCGTTTGTCACTGTCAAGTTTTCGATGCAATATCTGAAACACGTTAATGAAACACGTCAGTATAGTCTCACACAATCTCGATGAGATTTTGTTTGTGGCTTTTTTATGTTTTTTATTATATTAATAACGTCCGCCACTGAGAGAAGCGTCGTATTCATCAGGCGATGTGTCAAGGCTGAAACGAACAATAGTGACGCCCCGTATCGTTATTTAATGAATGTTGTGTACGTTAAGTGTCTGATACGTAAAGGTCAACCTTGATATGGGCATTGTTATGGCTTCATTAACATACTGTATGACATTTGAAACATTATTGTGTGTGAATTGTATTGTATTAATTATTGGTTTGAGAAGCAAATCGACAGTGAAACACAATTAATTGGATATTAATTAATATTTACCAACTTAAGGATATACGGTCTGATACGAGTATAAATTAACTTAACACTTATTCAATATTAATCAATGTAATAGACATTCAATTCCTTAACCTTTACTCTATGAACATGTTTATGACAAAAAGAACTTAATAAATGTTTAGAATGCGTGTGTGTCCAAATCATTTAAAATTGAGATTCAACATAATATTAAAACACATTAATATAGTAATACTGCAACATTGGTGAATAAAATATATCTTGACATGTTTTATGTTTTTTTATTGGGAGATCCAACGTATATTACAACATCGACATGTTTGATAAAAAATAGAATAATAATTTGCTTCTATAAAAACGGCAACAAATTTAGATTGACATTTTTGTTTCAAACACCTTAATAAATGGAAAAATACACATGTTGGGTGTTATGCTTCAACGTCATAAATGGACTAGAAGCTACTTTTTCAGTAGAAATTGTGTCTCATAATTTACCATCATTTCTCGGTCCATATACATTTATAAAAGGATTTTCATTTTGTCAAAGCAAGTTAATACTGATGAAGTAAAAATAAATTTTCATGCGGATAACATATCTTCAGCAAATTAAATGTACTCTATGGATATTTTTAATTCTCGTCCACTTATTATTTACAATTACGAAGCACGACTGTAAATGATGTGTTATATGGACAACAAAGGGAATGTGCGCCTGCTTTGTCTTGAAACACATTTTGTGATCAGATTTTGCGAAGATGTGATCACGGCGCACATCAATCATAAGGAATGATTAATTTCGTATGCCTTTAGCAGATCCAATAAGAAGAGGACGATTGTCGACTTGTATACAATTGAATAAATGTCGTTAACATGTACTCCGGCTTTCTGTCCACTAAATCTAAACTCGAATGTACCGATGTTGACTCTTCTGAACTCATATAACCCGTGATGTTAAATGTCCTTCAACATTTAGGCTAAATATAAGTGTAGCGTGTTATTATTACTTGGGTATCACATCGAATATGTACATAGACAACATAGTCACACATGTTCCTTTACGTAAATAGCATAGTTATACTAAAATGTTGATGCACCGTTTAGTAAGTTACCATACACGACACAATGAAAATAATATAGCGTAACCCGTTTTTACATAAACAACTCAGAAAATCGCATAGTTATATGTAAACAGAATTAAGTGTTTGGCATCGTAATTGTTCATAATGATCAACTTGATTTGAACCCTGTTTTTAATTGTGCCAAAAATGTAAGGAAGACTTTTGATTTTCATGTAAAAACTACTGTGATGTTTTCGACATCAATGTTTTACATGTTAAGACAATTCTTCATTTTGAGATATGAGCGTTGAGATTTAATTTCATAAATTTCAATGTGACAGACAATAACTGATCAGACAACGATCCTTGTTTATAGCTGACAACGATGCAATTGCAAGGCAATATCAAATTTAAATGTGTTCTGCAACATAAATCGATAACGTATAAATGACATATATTTGCTTATAAGTTGCAACTCGAAAATGTATACGGTATATGTTCATGAATTCATTGGCGTAATTTAAAGGTGTAATTACCGGTATTCCTAAACGGTTCTTATTTCAATAGTTACACGATTAAAGTGCAAAAGAAGCCAATCAAATGAAACAATTGTTTACAATAGTTGTTGGACTTTTTAGACTGTTATTTAATCACATAGTGATTACATTTCACACACGATTTTCGAATGAATGTCATATATTATAATATGTAAAGATTCGTTGAGGTCTAATCGATAAAGTTAAAAATATACGATGGATTTTTTAGTGACAGTGCTTTGAATTTAGTAAGACAATCCTACGAATACATCAATTGTTAGGCTACACTGTACACAATTTCCAGAGTGCGTCAAGCTAAATTTATGACCAAAACTTAATTACCCAACTAAAGTGCAAGAAGGACATCAGTGGCGTTTATTATTTCTTAAACGCTTTGGGGTTGAACAAACAAAACTTACGGTCAGTGAGGCAAGTGGAAACAAACAAAAACTTGTTTACGCCTAATACACATACAAACATGAACTTGAACATGAACGCGTGTTCACGATACCAGTTAAAACCATTGTTACTGAAAACACATTCGTTGAAATGTTGTGTTATCCTGTAAATCGTGAAAAACAAACTATACTCCGTTGAATCTTTAAATAAAGTGCTTTCTAACATGCCGTCTGTATTTCGTATCATGGTTAACGGTAAACAATTCATGCCATTGGTACACATTGATAATGTCCCAAATGAGCCCTAAAATAAGTTAATTAAACAAGATGGCAAAGTGCTTCAAAATTTAGATACAATCCCAAAAGAGCTGTAAAATAAGTTAATTTAACAAAATGCAAAGTGCCTTAAATTTAAGATAGCATGTCAAGTGAAATGCGATTGTTAAGAGACATGGAAGTTTAATACCTTGGTTGTCTGATCTGAGAACCACCAAAACGCGTCGCTTGTAATCCTCAAGTACGAGAATACTAAGCTGTAATCGGCGTTACATGCAATCGACTATTTTTTAAATATGGCCAAACACAAACATGTCTTTTGAAGGGCATTAATCTACAATATTGTTGATAACATGACAGTTGTGAAATGGTTTGGCTTTGTGCAAGCATGACACGCATGGCGAAAGTTCGTTCATCCACTAAATGGTATCATGTCAATTGCCATTTGGCAAAAAAACAATAAAATAAAATAAAAATGCTTTAATTTATTTTTAATTTGATCAGAGAAGAAAAGAAGAATACAAATTTCTTTTATACCCAATGATAAAATATGACACCGGTGAAAAGAACAAATTTTCGGAATTCCTTTTTCTATTTTTAGATTATCATATCAAGATGTACTATCCTTGTTTATATCCTTCATTATATTTTTTCTATGATCACGAGTGAAATAAAATCGATTATCCAACGAATCCAACAAATTGTCTTTTAATTTTATGCTTTTTTTTACCGTTTATTTGCATTGTAAAAGAGTTTAACTGAAGAATTTCCCTGGAATAATGACGTCATTTTGTCAACAAAATGACGTCATTTCTTCAACAAAATGACGTCATTTCAATGTATTGAGGCACGCCTCGGTAGAGAGGGTCACTTTTCAGCGAAAGGGAAATTATAATTAATTATTTTCTTAAAAAAGGGGCATAAAAGAAACAGAAAATGTGTTCATGTCAGTAAAAGATCGTTTGTTATTTCACTCGTGATCATAGAAAAAAAAATATTTTCACTCGTGGCTGCGCCACTCGTGAAAATATATTTTCTATGATCACTCGTGAAATAACAAACGATCTTACACTTACATGAACAAATATCCTCTATATAGTGTGCGGATATTTTAAGAAGGTGTTTGCCAAACGCATTCAGCTTATTAAATTCTGCCATTTTGTACTTGTAACGAAAAATAAAAATTAATGGCCTTTATATTATTCAAACGTATAAGTAATGATATACTTCAGCCCACAGTATGGAGTATGATTCTTAGATATGTTCGAATAAACATGAATCCCCCCGCCAAGTTTCCGTAAAGCATCCCAAAGACTTCCTTTTTAACGACTTTTTACTGCTTTCGTTATTGACATGTTAAGAAAACATGGTATCCAAAGAAGATTTTTGACACAGTGATGCGGATAGCGTTTACGACAGCGTTTGCAGCATTAATTCATGTGGTATTTCATTATGAAACATGTTATATCCTCAAGAAAACAATATAATCGTTCCATTTCTTTAGGCTATTGCCCTCTCTGAAACGTTACAAGTATTACTGTCGCCAACAGAAAACAGTAAAAACCGATATAAAACTATGTGTTTGTAAGTCTGTTTGGAAAACTATTTATATCCATATTCTTTTTCACTTAAGTATTTATTTGCGTTATAAAACATATTTTATGGGGGAAATATATATTTTACTTTATCTTCTTAAATTAAAGAATACTCATTTCTGCAATAAATTCATGTTTATGGCACTTTGAACTTTGTATAATAGATTACAGGGAAAACAAGGAAAAACGTCCAATGGGGTTTATTGTGCAACTACAAGGACAATGCTCTTAAGGTGAAATCTTTGCGACTTCCTTAAAACATGGTGAATACGTTCGAAATATCGTTACACAATGATAATCAGTTAACATACGGTATACGTTCAATTTAAACCGACCAGTACAGTTGTTTTTTTTTAGTGTGGATTTTTTAAGTGTAGATGGGAGGTTGGTTGTGGTACACAATGATGATCGGTGTCGAACCATTTGGAATTTAGTGATAATTAATATCAACGTACAGAATATTCCTAACATTTTCTGAAATAATTGTATAACCAACAATGCAATGGACAAAAGAATAAGTCGCACACTAAGTTGGTATAATGGTAAATAGGAAAATTAACCAACAACANTTTCTTCAATAAATTCATGTTATGGCAAGTGTAGATGGGAGGTTGGTTGTGGTACACAATGATGATCGGTGTCGAACCATTTGGAATTTAGTGATATTTAATATCAACGTATAGAATATTCCTATCATTTTCTGAAATAATTGTATAAGCAACAATGCAATGGACAACAGAGAAAGTCGCGAACTAAGTTGGTATAATGGTAAATAGGAAAATTAACCAACAACAGCGAAGCCTGAAAATCGTATATTGCTAAAAGAGCATATCGATATGCCCAACTCTGATCTGTTTGATCCACCAATTAATACATTACTCTGGCGGCAATGACAACACTATTGTAAAAGGATGATCTGAAGTGAAATATTCACTTGTTCCAAATATCAATGAATGAAATGACAGTGATCTACAAAAGCATGCGACTAATCATGTCCAGAAATCGGAAGAGTTGTAATCAGTTTGTAAAACAGTTCATTAACAAGTCATGAATCATCAACTTTTTCTGTATTGACACCAATAAATAATTAATTTTCTTAAGTTGTTCGGCCACTTGTTTGTGTTATCAATGCCTCCAATTAGCATACCGCATTTTCCCCATATGACTCTGCAAATATACATATCTAGGTAAAGAGAGCGACCAGTCCATTGCTCTAAATTAGACCATTCTACAAATTCCCGTTCTGTTTCGTCTTTGAGCTACCAAGCTGTATGTAAGATATCTTCATTAGCAATATCCCTCACGTTAATTTGTTTGTGAATTCCGCGTCATTTAAAGAGATTTCTGTCAGCAATTTAAAATATGTTTTTGGCAATTTCTGATCCAGCTTGTAAAATGTCGCGAAATATTTGGCCACCGATGTTATTGGAATCTTATGTGTGTTGTACGCCACCATGATTAGTTCGCTGTAGTTATAGAGGATACACACTTC
Source organism: Dreissena rostriformis (assembly GCA_007657795.1). Lineage (NCBI taxonomy): Eukaryota > Metazoa > Mollusca > Bivalvia > Myida > Dreissenidae > Dreissena > Dreissena rostriformis. The sequence goes on from VMBQ01002431.1 coordinate 152,942, forward strand.
ACTCAAGCTTATTGAAATATTGTTAGGTCAGAGAACCTGGATACAACATGCAAAAATTACATCATATGACATTTCATTGTAATAGAGATTTTACAAAACTTCCCCAATTTGCTTATGAAAATCACATCTTAGTGTAATTTGGTATTAGAGTTATTGCCCTTTTAGAAAAAAACAACCGAACATAATGTTATTTTTATTAAGGATAGGCCATGTGTCATCCAATCACAAATCATGCACAGTTAAGCAATCGGACAATACTTGATACCATTATGGTTAAATATACGCATAATTGGACCAGACATACTTGGATTACTTCAAAACATTCATCCGGTATTGAGGATGACACTATTGACAGTATTGACAGTATTGCTCCCTCGATGATTAATGCCAACCTCTGTCTTTGACCTCGATTAACATCACTCCGCGGAGTGCAATATTTACTATACCCAACAACCGGATATGATTTTAAAATAAAATACACCGCGCGTAGTCATTGAACATGGGTTTTCTTCGTCCTTAGTTGACATCATCATTATTCCCGTTGTTTTACGTATATCCGTCAAATGCCTTCGTCCGCAGTTGCTATCCGTTAGCAGGATTTTATAATTCCATGAAAGGCCTGTGTTATTAATTTATATTACCCCCGATACACACAAACAAGTAGGCACAGTACACGGTTGATTAAGTTAAATTATGATCATCATACCCACGTGTAAAAGATCAACAAAGAGATAGTTAGGGCATATTTATTTGAATCACGACACCTACAAGTGACCGGTTCAACAGATCACAACTTCCATGTGCATAAAGAAGTATAGTGGACAATTTAGAAGAATACTAAGAATTTGAACAAAATATAGTATATCGAAGCTGAGTATCATTTGAATAGCGTAAACATATTTATACTTTGGTCAATGATTATAACACAAAATTGAAAACTATTTAGAAATTGGTCATTTTACACTGACGCGGAATTGAAAAAAAAGATATACAAATAATAAAATTACAAATCGGATATGTTCTAGTTTTTTTACTTGACGTTGGTTTAAACAAACATTCATTCGAACAACAGATAATTAACAATAAGATGAAAAGTTTGGCTGCATTAAGCGAACAATAACTTTGAGCGCACACTTATATATTACTTTAAAAGTTTAATTTATGTTATCGAATTGTTATGTTTTTTATTATGGACTTGTGTGAGGGACTTTTTATCCGATTTCCGAGTTTGCGTATTGATAGTAAAGTTGAAGAAAGCAGTTTTGAAGACCACATTTAAGACAGTGCCAGACAAGAATATATTGCTTTTGTCCATAATGGCGTACATAGTCCGACATGTCTCCCTGGCAAGGAAGGTGGTGCCAGGTTTTGCATGTGTCGGATTCCAGTGCTTTGTTCTTCTATGTGACACTTTTTCCACATGAACCACATGGCCATCTATGAGCTCGATGACCAGGGTTAAGCTCTACTTGGTTTGAAAGCAAACGTTTAAAGATAAGATGATAATTTTGTTTTGGTTGGTGATCAAATGCATTTTGTAAATAGGAAGATTCAGTAATAGATACTAACTTGTTTACTTATTTCTGCTGAGTTTTTATCAGGGGAATGTATTTTTGTGAACAGATGAGAGATCAAGCTGAGAAGACTAAAGGCAGTTGGAGCAAGCATCGAATTATAAAACTATAAAGTTTGACGAGCGAGATCTAGAGACAACTGTTGCTGGCGCATGCGCAATCAATTTATGTAACGTACATATTTGTAGGAACATGCATTTGCGTTGTTGCTAAGTAAAAATCTTTCAAAATAAACTTTTATTTTTACAATACAAACAAATAATGAATTAAAAATATAATACGGATAAAACTATTTTTCCATAGAAACTTAACACATATATTTTACCGGTTCTTACCCTATCTGTTCTTAACATTTATAACTATCGTTACTGTTACCTTCAAGAAAATGAAAGGCGTCCATTTTCAGAGAAGGAAATGGCTTGAAGAAATCGTCCGATAATAATGATCTTTTGTGGATACATCAAGTTGCATAAGTGACAGCACAATCGACTCAATGTCGTTATCATGTTTTCCGCTGTCTTCATCACAGGATCAATAAATAAACTATCGGACATTTTACGACAACAAGAACTGCGCAATATAAAAAAGATAAAATAATCTAAATATGTGTATAATATATATAAATAAACATATACAAATAAATCATTTCTGTTTGTATGTATGTTTGTTTATATTTTATTGGTTTTAAGCCCCTAAAACTCCCCAAATCAACGAATATTTCGTAACAATATGTCGTAAAATAAAGTTAAGACATAAATAGTTATAAATGTTAAGAACAGATAGGGTAAGAACCGGTAAAATATATGTGTTAATTTTCTATGGAAAAATAGTTTTATCCGTATTATATTTTTAATTCATTATTTGTTTGTATTGTAAAAATAAAAGTTTATTTTGAAAGATTTTTACTTAGCAACAACGCAAATGCATGTTCCTACAAATATGTACGTTACATAAATTGATTGCGCATGCGCCAGCAACAGTTGTCTCTAGATAATGAATATTACGCTTTCTGAGATAAACGCAATACTTAATATATCATTACGGTTTTGTTCGTTCTATCCGTTTTTATGTTCCCATTTTAACGTCATTATTGTATTTCTTATAACCATAGTTAACCCTCAACCTTTCACATAACATGCTAGTGGTTGGTTAAAGCTCTGCCGTAAGTCCTTATCCCGTTTGACGTCCCAATACATTAGTTCGATCCCTCTGTAAGGATTTTAATTTTCCAAACATGTTTGCTAATAATTTTTATCAAGTCTTTGATTGTCTTTGTTATAATATGTATTATTTAGTGCAGTCATATTTCTATCATATTATTGAACTATATAGTTAAAGGGAAACATGTATTCTTCGAAATTGACCATTTAATAAAGTCAAACGCATGTACGTGAGTATATTAGTATGCTTTGTTTTTCTGTATTGTTGTGCTATTGTATCGGATGCTGCATGTAAGTCACATTATAGTGTCTGGAAACATACGATATTTATCAGCTATATGGTACATTATAATCAGCAAACAGTAAAGTGGCGATAAAATAAAAGAGAGCCAGCTGCAAATTACGCATTTAAACTCGACGCTGGCGACACGACACGCAGGCGACACGACACGCAGGCGACACGACACGCAGGCGACACGACNTTCCATCAAAGGCCTGTGATATTAATTTATATTACCCCCGAAACACACAAACAAGTAGGCACAGTACACGGTTGATTAAGTTAAATTGTGATCATCATACCCACGTGTAAAAGATCGACAAAGAGATAGTTAGGGCATATTTATTTGAATCACGACACCTACAAGTAACCGGTTCAACAGATCACAACTTCCATGTGCATAAAAAAGTAAAGTGGACAATTTAGAAGAATACTAAGAATTTGAACAAAATATAGTATATCGAAGCTGAGTATCTTTTGAATAGCGTAAACATATTTATAATTTGGTCAATGATTATAACACTAAATTGAAAACTATTTAGAAATTGGTCATTTTACACTGACGCGGAATTGAAAAAAAGATATACAAATAATAAAATTACAAATCGGATATTTTCTAGTTTTTTTACTTGACGTTGGTTTTAACAAACATTCATTCGAACAACAGATAATTAACAATAAGATGAAATGTTTGGTTGCATTAAGCGAACAATAACTTTGAACGCACACTTATATACTACTTTAAAAGTTTAATTCATGTTATCGAATTGTTATGTTTTTTATTATGGACTTCGAAATGTGTGAGGGACTTTTTATCCGATTTCCGAGTTTGCGTATTGATAGTAAAGTTGAAGAAAGCAATTTTGAAGACCACATTTAAGACAGTGCCAGACAAGAATATATTGCTTTTGTCCATAATGGCGTACATAGTCCGACATGTCTCCCTGGCAAGGAAGGTGGTGCCAGGTTTTGCATGTGTCGGATTCCAGTGCTTTGTTCTTCCATGTGACACTTTTTCCACATGAACCACATGGCCATCTATGAGCTCGATGACCAGGGTTAAGCTCTACTTGGTTTGAAAGCAAACGTTTAAAGAAAAGATGATACTTTTGTTTTGGTTGGTGATCAAATGCATTTTGTATGTAGGACAGGCTTTTTAAATAGGAAGATTCAGTAATAGATACTATCTTGTTTACTTATTTCTGCTGAGTTTTTATCGGGGGAATATATTTTTGTGAACAGATGAGAGTTCAAGCTGAGAAGAGAAAAGGCAGTTGGAGCAAGCATCAAATTATAAAACTATAAAGTTTGACGAGCGAGATCTAGAGACAACTGTCGCTGGCGCATGCGCAATCAATTTATGTAACGTACATATTTGTAGGAACATGCATTTGCGTTGTTGCTAAGTAAAATATCTTTCAAAATAAACTTATATTTTTACAAAACAAACAAATAATGAATTTAAAATATAATACGGATAAAACTATTTTCCTTAGAAACTTAACACATATATTTTACCGGTTCTTACCCTTTCTGTTCTTAACATTTATAACTATCGTTACCTTCAAGAAAATGAAAGGCGTCCATTTCCAGAGAAGGAAATGGCTTGAAGAAATTGTCCGATAATAATTATCTCTTGGGGATACATCAAGTTGCATAAGTGACAGCACAATCGACTCAATGTCGTTATCATGTTTTCCGCTGTCTTCATCACAGGATCAATAAATAAACTATCGGACATTTTACGACAACAAGAACTGCGCAATATAAATAAGATAAAATAATGTAAATATGCATATAATAAATATATATAAACATAAACAAATTAATCATTTCTGTTTGTATTTACGTTTGTTTATATTTTATTGGTTTTAAGCCCCTAAAACGCCCAAAATCAACGAATATTTCGTAATAAATTGTCGTAAAATAAAGTTAAGACATAAACAATCATATTTTTTATTTAATATACATATATATATAAAGTAAATAAGTATATAATTAATAACGCGCATGTAACAGAATGTCAATACAAATAAATTGAATGCATATATCTGGAATAATAATTGCTTAACAACACATCACTGACACTTTTCTAAATGTCAAATTGATATTAATATTATTAATATAGAACTTAATTGAAAACAATCTTAAATTAATAAATACTGATACATAAATAAAAAGAAAAGTTATAACATGTTTAAATAATGAATATTACGCTTTCTGAGATAAACGCAATACTTAATATATCATTCAGGTTTTGTTCGTTCTTTCCGTTTTTATGTTCCCATGTTAGCGTCATTATTGTATTTCCTATAACCATAGTTAACCCTCAACCTTTCACATAACATGCTAGTGTGGTTGATTAAAGCTCTGCCGTAAGTCCTCATCCCGTTTGACGTTCCAATACATTAGTTCGATCCCTCTGTAAGGATTTTAATTTTCCAAACATGTTTGCTGATAATTTTTATCAAGTCTTTGATTGTCTTTGTTATAATATGTATTATTTAGTGCAGTCATATTTCTATCATATTATTGAACTTTATAGTAAAAGGCAAACACGTATTCTTCGACATTGACCATTTAATAAAGTCAAACGCATCTACGTGAATATATTAGTATGCTTTGTTTTTCTGTATTGTTGTGCTATTGTATCGGATGCTTCATGTACGTCACATTATAGTGTCTGAAAACATACGTTATTTATCAGCTATATGGTACATTATAATCAGCAAACAGTATAGTGGGGATACAATAAAAGAGAGGCAGCTGCAAATTATGCATTTAAAAACTCGACGCTGGCGACACGACACGCAGGCGACACGACACGCAGGCGACACAACACGCAGGCGACACGACACGCAGGCGACACAACAAGCAAGCGACACGACATGCAGGAGATACGACACGCAGGCGACATGATACGCAGGCGAATCGACGCGCAGGCGACACGAGACGCAGGCGACACGAACGCAGGCGACACAAACGCAGGCGACCGACACGCAGGCGACACGACACGCAGACGACACGACACGCAGGCGACACGAAACTCAGGCTACCCCAACACACAAGCGACACGACACGCAGGCGACACGACAAGCATGCGACACTTCACGCAGGCGACACCACACGCAGGCGACATTACACGCAGGCGACACCACATGCAGGCGACACGACATTTGTGTCGCTAGGAGTTCATTTGCTGAGCAGACAGGCAGCTGTTTGCTTTTTCCGGTATCTACATTTGGCTTTTCATGCGTAAATTTGCGAATTACATCTGTCATGTGGACGTCTAAACAAGCTGGTTGCCAAATTTGTTCTGACACATGTCTTCATACATATATCAATTTCAATTTTCACTTAAGTTGGATCGCGCTTGTCATAAACCATAGATCATGTCTTTGAAACACGCTTTGAAAGTAGAAATATATTTTCTAAGTGCTCTGTTATTGCGAAGTGTGACAATTTATTCAGAGTGAATCACCGGAAACATATATTTCGCACATTCTCTAAAAGTAGTTTATCATTCAATCCAGTGTGTGTTTTTACAAATATACGTAGTTGTAAGCAATGCCAAAAAATCTTTATAATTATTTACGAACTAAAAGTAAAACAATTCTGTACATTTAAGAAATTGTCCACATTTAAATAAATACAAACATTCTTATTATTTTGTCAGATGTATAATTTATACTAGATTAGAACATTATTAGTGTGATTAATGTAATATCCACGCATTTATTTTATATCAAGTGGTACAGTAATTGTTAGTTGGTTGTAAATTATTGTGCTGAATAGCTCTCGTACACCACATAGATTTCCCGGAAATTGTTATGGAAGAAACCTTGACGGTGCAAAAATATTACCCAAGCCAATTAAAAAGAGACTGAACATAATGGCCGCGACTGTATGTGATTTTAGTATACGGAGGTCGACAGAAATATTTTTAAAAAAGGGTTTACACATATTACTTCAGCAATCAGGATACTGCTATTAATTACGTACATGCAAAAACATAGTGACTATAGGTAACATGGTACATTAAATGGCAGTCTCTAAACTCAATTATTAAATGAGATAATTTAGTGGGTGTCTTTAGAAATAGCACCATGCCAAAATATGAAGAAAAAAATATAACAATACATACTTATTTACTCTTAAATGTTAAGAATAAAAGGAACAATACCAACCAACGAAAGTAGCCACGTCTCAAAATGTATGCACTTGTTTGTGCATGAGCGATTACAAATTAGTGTTGTGCGGTTAAGTTTAGACAAATATTTTGGTGTACGCAATTTTCTGTGGATTTGTCTTTCGGTAACTATGAAAACGATTCAACTATTTTTATCACACTCCGTATGATTGTGCAAATTGAAAAAACTCATTAATGTTTTATAGTTTTTAGAATAGGTAGGTTTTATTTATTATTGTTCGATTCCATTTAAACGACATTTTGTATCATATTAATCCCGTAGAATACTTTTTATTGTAATTTTACAGCTTATATGGGAAAAAACGTCTTTTTTATGGAAAGAGTAAATATGTAAAGTAAATGAAAAGACAGGTTACAAAAACTTACAATCAACATTTCTATACACTGATTACAATTCTCTCGATTTTTTGACATTTACTTTTCTTCAATATCGTGGGTCACTGTCAAGTTTTCGATTGAATATCTGAAACACGTTAACGAAACACTTCAGTACAGTCTCTCACAATCTCGGTGGGATTTTGTTTATGGCTTTTATATGTTGTCGTTTTATATTTATAACGTCCGCCACTGAGACAAGCGTCGTATTCATCATTCGATTTGTCAGAGCGGATACAAACAATAGTGCAGCCCAGTGTCATTATTTAATGAATGTTGTGTACTTAAAATTTCCTGGTACGTTAAGGTCAATTTAGAAAAGGGCATCGTAAGGGCTACATTTAGATACTTTCTGACATTTGAAACATTATTGTGTGTGAATTGTAGTGTATGAATACATGGTTTGATAAGCAAATCGACAGTAAAACACAATTAATAAGATATTTATTAATATTTACCAAATAGTAATTATACGATCTGATACGAGTATAAAGTAACGTAACACTAATGCAATAACATTCAATTCCTTAACCTTTACTTTATGAATATGTTTATGACAAAAAAAATCATAGAAAAATGTTAAGCATGCGTATGTGTTTAAATTATTTCAAATTGAGATTCAACATAGTATTATAAAGCATTAATATTAGTAATATCGCAATATTAGTGAATACACATATCTCTTGACATGTTTATATTTTTTGTTGGGAGATCCAACGTATTATACAACATTGACCTGTTGGTTTATAAAAAGCTTTAGCCATTTAAGGTACTTTTCGTCTATCACAACGGCAACATATTTAAATGCACATGTTTGAGATTTTAACACGTGTACTGTGTTGTGGATTCCTTTTTTTTCAAACGCTTCAATGAATTGAAACAAATCAGGTTGTGGGTTAAACTTTAACGCCATAGATGGACTAGAAGCTACTTTTCCAGTACAAATGTTGTCATTGTTTTTTTACCATCATCTCTCGGTCCATATATATTTATAAAAGGATAATTGGTTTATTTTGTCAAAATAAGCTATTACTGATGAAGCAACAATAACTTTTCATTTGGACCACATAACCTTCTCTCACGTAATTTTTCTGGAAACAGAACATATTTAACCGTTACTGTTTTAATATATACTGACGCGTGTGTCCCGGTTAAATAAGTTTTACTTCTTTCGTAATATAATATGATTGCTATTTCTTATAAATGTAAAAAAATAAATATTATCATATTATATATTATTCGTCAATTAAACGATGAACATTTCTACAAAAAAGTGAACAACAACCAACACCAGTCATCGAACGAAAATACCAAAAATGTTTTGAAGAAATAAAGAACAACAACCCCGGTATAAGTAAACAGTTTGACTTGTTTCCAAATTATATTCGTAATCCCCAATTCTACATTCCGCCAAACTGCTTTATGAAATATAGAACATAAACATAATTTACATATACATTTTATGTTTGTCTATTACTATGTTTTTTATAAAGTATATTATTACTTATGGGCTGTTGTATCATCACTGATCCATCTTTGTAGTATGTATTATGTAATGTCATGTACTATATATATTTTTCCGCCAAACGACGTTACGTTATTGTATGACGTTAACGTCACTAGCTTCCTATGTATTTGTTTATATTCATGTACTACTACTGATGAAGGCTATTACCGAAACATGTATGGTACTATTTGAATAAACAAAAGTAATGTGTGTACGATTTATTTAATTTTATTAATAAATGTAAACACATATTAAATTTACTTTCTTATTTTGTTAACAGTATTTTCATCTAAGACACATACTTTCGAAAATGATGCAAATCTTCATATCCTCCAAGGACCGTGAATCGAGCGGTTAAGGAAACAAGTGAAAAAAAATCTGACTTAATTAGAACAATGCAGCAAAAAACGATTTACCTTCAAACATTTATTTATTTCCCATTAAATCCAAGTTAAAATTGTTTATTTACAGCGTGTTTAACCACGCACAGCCGATAGTTCCATACACACCCGAAATAACATACACTTCGCGCGTTGTTGACCTTGTACCGAGAGGTCACATCCGGAAAGGGAGATCACTCGCTTGCAATAGGCATTAGGCCAACCAAACTTAAAAAAATTGATTCTATGAACGAATTTTATTCAAATTAAAACAGTAATATTATTTTTTATATAATCATAAGTACATTTTAACAATTTTGTTCATACTCAATGATAAGTTAATTCTATTCTTCTGCTGCACAACATGGGCACAAAAATGTTGCCCCTCTTCTTATTACTCTTATTTTAGTACAAAATGACAGGTGTACCCAGTGGTTACAAGATGAATTGTCACACTGTGCCCACTAAACAAATATTATTGAAGCACTGTGCCTAACAGCTTCAGGAAAAAATCGTTTGCACTGGCAACACAAGTCCTCTTCATTTTCATCTTCATGTTCATCATCACTGTCTGACAATGTGTTAACATTAGAGGGTCCAGGCTTGGGAGATGGCAGTGTGTTCACATTAGAGGGTCCCGGCTTGGGAGATGATATATGGGCCTCATTACTGGCAGCTTTCTTATTTTGGTTTGGTTTATTCCTGTTTTGATTATCAGTATGATCTGCCATTTGTTTCAAGACTGCTTCGGATATTTCTTTACCTGCCACTATCTTACTCATAGTGTTCCTTGATTTTGAAGGTCCACTTTTTGTTTTCTTTAATGTTCTTTCTTTCTGTTTGAACAACTCAACTGTTCCATCTACCGGTGTACCGCCTTCAACGGTTTTCTGGCTCTCTGAAGTTTCTGCCTCGGAGTGATGAAATACTTCAGCAGGTATCAGAAATCTGACTGNAGCTACCATGTGTGTAAGTTTCAAGGTTCTAGTGCTAATAGTGTAGGAGGAGATAGTGGCCAGGGCGGACGGACGGACAGACGGATAGACGGACGGACGTACGGCGGAGATAACCACAATATCCCCACGCTTTTCAAAAAGCGTGGGGATAATTAATACGTCGACGTGGCGACATTATTGCGCTGAGACGCGAACAAATGAAAATCGCAGAAAGCGAAATTAAGAGGCTCACAAGTGTTTTTCTTTCTCATTACCGTGATATGGAAATACATGAAATAAACCTAAGGATTAATTAAACAAACTACTGATCGTATCGCATGTGCAGATTCATTGTATTGGTGTCAATACAATACAAATGGGTAATAATTGTATTGGCGTCGATGGTTCTACCAAAACGTTCATAAACGCCCATCACTTCGTTTAAAGGGACTGTAAACCACGGATGTTGAAAAAAGAAAAGTTTTAAAATACCGTATTTTTTACAATTATTAGTTTATATGGATTAAAATATCACGACTGGTATGTAACATTACTTGAAAAAAAAACTTTATTTATTTTTACTGGGTATGCATTCCAGGTAACTACAAGTTAACTATGAATTACGCAAGTAGATTGATCATCATCGTCACGTGGTAAACCCAGGAATGCAAATTGTGCATGCGTAGTGAATTGTATTTATTTTATATATAAAATGATCAATCTACTTGCGTTATTTGTAGTGTGTATACCGTTATGTCACCTATTTTCGCGATGCACTTTCGATTTCACATCGCGAAATTTTATTACCGAATATTCTGAAAATATGAACTTTTTTCAAGTAATGTAATATACCAGTCGTGATATTTTAATCAATATAAACTAATAATTGTAAAACAAATACGGTTTTTAAGAACTTTTCTTTTTTCGTCATTCGTGGTTTACAGTCCCTTTAAAGATACAATCTTTAAGTGCGTAAGAGCAACAACATTCGTATGCCCACGTCCCACGTGTATTTAACATTTAGATAATTAACATGAATATCAACAGTGTGCATACACTTCCAGTCAACGTACATGAGCATTTTATTTCCTTAATTTCTACGTCTTCCTGACTTGCTTTAAGATGATCAGGATCGGTTACTATATGGTGCTAGGTCTTGAAATCTCTTTGCAAGAAGGAGTGATTAAGGTGATACTTGTACTTCATTTTATTTTATCGTGCTTTAAAAAGTTGTAATTCTGTTGCTCTGCTTTGTCTTAATCATTGATTTGTAATTAAATACACATTATTATTCTCTTGTATTTCTTTTAAATTTGGGTAACGAGTCTTTAATATAATTAGGTTATTTAAAAGCTTCATGTGCAATACGGTTATATATCTGTTCCAGTACACAGCTGGCATTTAATGACATTGTGTCCCGTCAACATTCCCGATAAATGAGCATTCGGAGAATTTTAAGAACATTTCGCAGATCTGCAATAGAGGTATCAACAGTATGTAGATAATATCGCATTTTCATGACGGAGACATTCGGAGTTGAATAGAAACTGATCGAAACTGATCGTGTAAACTCCGAAAGTCAAATACGGAATATATTTGGCGCACGCGCGTTCAATATGGCAGAATATTGAACGTTCATGTTGTAAGAATGACGACAGGTGAATGGATGATATAAATATGTATATAATTATATTTTATTTACACTTGTGTGTTGTGTTCTCAATTCTGGGTTTAGTTTGAAGCTAGAATAGCGATCAAACGGTTAAACCCACAATGTTTTAATTTACCGGTGACTCGAATTTTAATTATGGTATTATCTTGTTTTGTATGTAATTTCTTTCTTTTTGTTCAATGAAAAGTAATGACAACACTTTTAATTATTTTTAAAAATGATAATCCACACGAATTTGGCCTCCTCAGTATTGAGCCACGTTGACTACAAGACAATGTCTTGAGGGTATTCATTACACCACAAGACCTTGGATCTGATCATTCTGGTACCAACGTCATTTTGAAGTCCAAAGTATGTTCAATCCAAATTTGGGCGAATCCGAGTCCGTCATCGTGTTTTCCTGGTAATCTTTCAGATTCGGTTCAGAAGATTGTTCCATCGTACAGTTGCGACAGTTTAACCTTTTAATGAGCATATTCAATATTTACTTTATACTTCTTTTCTGCGTCTCCATTTTGTGAACGTGCCTCTGTGTTGCTGTAAGCCCGCTGACTTAGCAATTACCGCACTGTTGAGGTTAATTTATGAATTGGTTTTGCGCGGGTCAAGTCGGCTTAAACTCCTGAGGACCCTAGTCATCATAGGGCATGAATTAACCCCCACAAATTACGTTTGAAACCCATGGCGCATGAATTGGAATCCAGCGAAGGGCTAGAATAATTATTTAACCCAATTACAACGTATCAATGATAAAATAGCAGGGTTTAAACTGTCTTAACAGTAACTTATATAACAAACAATCATATCTGCACAGAGGGTACAAGTAAACATCAATAAGAATAATGAAAATGGTATTCTCAAGTGGACAAAATTGTACCTCCCCGAGAGTTTGCACTGTCACCGATTATTTGTGACGACTATAAAATTAATTTAAGATTTACTTCCAATTTATTCTAAGAGATTCTGACAACGGAATATATATTGAAATGACATTTTGTACCAAATTATTCGTATTAACAGTAAAGAAATCAGAATACCCATGCTATGCTTTTCTTGTCAAGTAAGTTATAGCTCCTTCCCCATTTTGGTGGGGTCGATCATTGCTTTTACACAGAGCTAAGCCTGAATCTGAATGCATATATCATTTTAATTCATTTCTTTATATTTATCTTACTTGCTTTTTAACACAGAAAGGATTTGGATTTAACATGTGTTCAAATTAGTCACGCATTTGAAGAGAATGATCCCTTTTAAGCCATGGGAGTATGCAGTCAATGTGGAACGTGTGTTGAAATTGTTACTGATTTTCTTCTTCATCCAGGTCTAAATGTCACATGCATACTGGACTATTCTTCTCTTACTCTGAAAAAATAGGAAATTTACGAGAAGACTAACTATTCTGCAAAACACTGTGATATTTGTTAAGATGATCAAGATATGTCTTGCGACAAATATATTGTATTGGTAAATGTTATAAGCGTAAATTAATAAAATCAGTGCAAACTAGAAATGGCGTGGTCTATGTGGGCGGGGCGCCCCAGGGTTGGTAATAGGACCATGCATGGTTGAGATTGACCGTATTGTCATAAGAGATGTTCAGTATCAATTTAAAGTAAATCGGTGTAGAAATGAAGAAGTTAATGTACAATAACCTTAAAAAAATGAGTGAAAATCTCTGACCGGGCCCCATCCCAACCCCATAACTTTTGACCCAGGGGTCAGATAAAAATTCCAAATAGTGCACTGTCGCACATATGCTCATAGCTAGCATGTGTTTAAGTTTCTAGTGCTAACAGGGTAGAAGGAGATAGTGGCCAGGACGGACGGACGGACGGACGGACGGACGGCGGAGATAACCACATAATTCCCCCGCTTGTGGGCACGAAAATTTTGGGTTCGAAAAAAAAGTTTGGGTACGAAAATTTTGGTTACGAGAAAATGATGCCAAAAAAATATTATATATAGGAATAGGAAGCAAATATACGAGAAAAAATTGGATACGAAAAAAAAAATGGGTACGTTAAAAAATGGGTACTACAAAAAAAAAATTGGGTACGAAAAAAAAATGGGTANTTTAAACTGTCTTAAAAGTAACTTATATAACAAACAATCATATCTGCACAGAGGGTACAAGTAAACATCAATAAGAATAATGAAAATGGTATTCTCAAGTGGACAAAATTGTACCTCCCCGAGAGTTTGCACTGTCGCCGATTATCTGTGACGACTATAAAATTAATTTAAGATTTACTTCCAATTTATTCTAAGAGTTTCTGACAACGGAATATATTGAAATGACATTTTGTACCAAATTATTCGTATTAACAGTATAGAAATCAGAATATCCATGCTATGCTTTTCTTGTCCAGTAAGTTAAAGCTCCTTCCCCATTTTGGATCATTGCTTTTACACAGAGCTAAGCCTGAATCTGAGTGCATATATCATTTTAATTCATTTCTTTCTATTTATCTTACTTGCTTTTTAACACAGAAAGGATTTGAATTTAACATGTGTTCAAATTAGTCAAGCATTTGAAGAGAATGATCCCTTTTAAGCCATGGGAGTATGCTGTCAATGTGGAACGTGTGTTGAAATGGTTACTGATTTTCTTCTTCATCCAGGTTTTAATGTCACATGCATACTGGACTATTCTTCTCTAACTCTGAAATAATAGGAAATTTACGAGGAGACTAACTTTTCTGCAAAACAATGTGTTATTTGTTAAGATGATAAAGATATGTCTTGCGACAAATATATTGTATTGGTAAATGTTTTAAGCGTAAATTAATAAAATCAGTACAAACTAGAAATGGCGCGGCAGATGCCGACGCGTATCCCCAAGCCGCATAAATGTTATATTAAAAGACAATTTTGGGTGGGAACGGCCTATGTTGGTGGGGCCCCGGGGTGGGTAATGTGGACATGGATGGTCGACATAGACCGTGTTGTCACGGGAGATGTTCAGTATTAATTTGAAGTCAATTGGTGAATAAATATATAAGTTATGTTAAAACAAAATGTTGGGTGGGCGTGGTCTATGTGGGCGGGGCGCCCCAGGGTTGGTAATAGGACCATGCATAATTGAGATTGACCGTATTGTCATAAGAGATGTTCAGTATCAATTTGAAGTAAATCGGTGTAGAAATGAAGAAGTTAATGTACAATAACCTTAAAAAATGAGTGAAAATCTCTGACCGGGCCCCATCCCAACCCCATAACTTTTGACCCAGGGGTCAGATCAAAAGAAACCTTGAAACTTACACACATGGTAGCTATGAGCATATGTGCGACGGTGCACTATTTGTAATTTTGATCTGACCCCTGGGTCAAAAGTTTTTATCATGTGCGTCGCATGTTGTTAGTAAAATGAGTTTTTTTTACCCATTTTAACCATTTATTTACCCATAACGTTTGACCCAGGGGTCAGATCAAAATTCAAAATAGCTCACCGTCGCATGTGTGTAAGTTTCTAGGTTCTAGTGCTTTAGTGTAGGAGGAGATAGTGTCCAGGACGGACGGACAGACGGCGGAGATCAATACAAAATCCCCACGCTTTTAAAAGTAATAATAATACTCATACATAAAATAAGCTATAGGAAGCAAATTTGACATAACGGTCAAACTTGTTTGACCATGACAAATGCCAAAAGGTCAAGGGTATATTTTGCCTTTCGGGAAAATTCGTTTAGTCCGAGGGTTGTATTATTTATGATATAGTTGAGCGATGTTTATTTACCTGTTTTACATGAGTATCGTATTCTCAAGTAATTTGGCAGAATTTATATTGGCTTCATCATCTGTGACGTTGCAGATTGAACTGGCATATGTATGTGCACTGATCAATAAAAAGCGTGAATCAGTTTACATACCACTATAATATGGTTAAAATAGGGAAAAGGGAAACAAATCCAACAAAAAATACAGTATGGATCACATGTGTAATACAAATATTTAATGTTGTGTCTTTTATCTTTGTAACTTTATTATTCTTATCGTGTATTAAAAACGTCATTTAAGTTCATGCTAACTTGACTGGAATACACGTTTAAACGTGTTTGTGTTCAAATGTGGTACATTAAGGTTGCATGTTAGTAGGAATAAATCTTGTAACATTTAACGGATGTGACTTGACATTATATTTAAGAGCAGTGTTGTTGTTTTTTTTGCTTTGATCAGTTGGATTTAGCTTTGAAAACGATCATGATATAAAGTTGAACCACATAGATCCTCACATTACACTGCCATTATAACCAATAAGAGTATGTCCTTGCGACGAAAGATATATCCTATCTGTGTTCAATGAAAACGATATATAACATTTAATGGATGACCCATTTGTTAACGGCATCTTCATTTAAGCGTTATATGGATGTGAATAGCTTCGTGTATTACGCAGCGAATGATACCTGTACATGTCTTAAATTGTTAAATAGTGCGACGTTGTATGAAATTGTATTAGACGATAACGACGTAATTGTAAAACTTCCCGTACTATAAGACTCTCTTACGTGGTACATGCAGAGTCTGCATATGTTCCAAATAGTACACACCTGTGTTTATCTTTTTTGAATGAAACTTTGTCACAGCGTGTTAACCCTGGCGAGGTTAACATTAATGCATTGCACTTATGTATATATATATATGTAAGATCATGCATATTTTAAGGAATTATATGATAATATATTTAGGTTGAGCCCAAATTATTGCTTCAAAAACAATATGGCAAAAAATAAAAACATATTCTTCCAAATAAACTTGTTTTTTTTTTTAATAAAGAAAACACTGAATTGATTTTTTTTTCAATATGGATAAACTTGTTTTCCATTTAAAGTTAACACATATCTTCTACCGGTTTTTACTTTTTTCTATTCTTGACATATATAACTGTCGTAACCTTCAAGAAAATGAAAGGCGTTGCGTTTCTGAGAAGGAAATGGGTTGTAGAAATTGTCCGATAATAATGATCTCTTGTGGATACATCAAGTTGCAAAAGTGACAGCACAATCGAATCAATGTCGTTATAATGTTTTTCGCTGTTTTCAGCACAGGATCCATAAATAAACTATCGGACATTTTACAGTAACAAGAACTGCTTAATATAAATAAAATAAAATAGTGTATATAATAATATATGTATATATCACTTAAAATGAATAATTTCTGTTCGTATATGTGTTTTTGTATTTCATTTGTTTAAACGTTAATACGATTATTTGCTTGTTTATGATCTTTAATGAAATGCTTGTCTTATTCACATTAAGTTGTACACATTTTCCATATTTTCAACTTTAATTAAACATGGTAGTTTAAAAATTCGTTATTTTGAAAGCGAATGTATGTAGATATGAGATACACAGTAATCTGCTTACAAAACAAATGCGTGTTGCCAATGGTAGTTTGGTCAATAATCTATGAAAGTAAAATATGTAATTACAATCCCGTTTCATTTGACATTCCATAAAGAATTTAAAGTGATTTGCCTCAGAAGAAATGTGTGGTATTTTCACGGCTTATTTGAAAAACATCAATGTGCACAAACAGCATAAAAAACAAATCCATAAATATATAATACGGAATACAAATGACATGTTAAGACGCAACGCAATTGTTTGAAAATTACATTATATTTACAAATTATATAATTATTCAAGGACATGCCGCAGAATGTAAATACTAATAAATTGTATGCATACGTCTGAAATAATTATTGCTTAACAACTCATCACTGACTTTCTTTTTGTTTTCCTTGCGAAAAAAACCAGTCCCTATGGTATTTGTGGAAGCCTTTTTCTTGTAAAACACAGCATATAATCAAAAATGTGACAATTTCATCGCGTTTTATCAATATGCAACGCTGTCTCACTTTATTATTTTAAATCAAGCAGATGTTGCTTTTGTGATTTATGTTAAGGCATTAAAATATTACCTGGTTTCTTTCAACAAAAAAAGAACATTTTCTTGCAAACACTTTTCTAAATGTCACTTTAGTATTAATATTATTCAGTTTCTATTTTATCAATATAGAACTCGATTGAAAAAAAAAATTAAATTGAGACATAAATACTGAATACATGAATTAAAACAATAAATAGTTAAAACAGGTTTATATAATGAATGTAAGGCTTTTTGAGATAAACACAATGCTTAATATATGATAAACGTATTGTTCGTTCTTGCCGTTTTTATGTTCACATTTCTTATACCCAAAGTTTGCCCTCAACCTTCACAAAACATTCTATTGAGGTTGGTTAAAGCTCTACCTTGAGTCCTCACCGCGTATGACGTCGCTATACGTGATTTCGATCCCTCTGTAAGGATTTTAATTTTCCAACTATATTTTTTGTTTATTTTTATAAAATCTTTGATTGTGTTTTTTATGGTATGTATTTTTTTGTTGCATGCATATTTTTATCATATTTTTGCAATTGAAAGTTTAAGGAAAAATACTTATTCGTCGTATAAGACCATTTAATAAAGTAAAACGCATATAAGTGATTATATAATTGTACTTTGTTGTTGTTGATTTTTGTTATTTTATCGGATGTTACACGTGCGTCACACTATGATGCCTGGCAGCATTTGGAAGATATATTTGAAAAAGTATATCTAGCACAATTTGTTGGTTAACATGGTAAACTTTACTGAGAAAACAGTATATGGGAGATATAATGAAAAGAGGCAGCTGCAAATTATACATTTAATCTCGACGCAGGCAACACGACATTGTTTTCCCAGGAGTTTACTTCATTTGCTGAAGAGAAAGGCAGCTGTTGTAAACTTCCGGTATTTTGCATTCATGCATACATTTGCAAATCGCATCTGACAATTGGACGTCTAAACAGGCGTGTTGACAAAATTTGTTCTGACAAATGTCCTTAAAAATATTTCAATTTCTAATAACCTTTTATCGCTATTGTCATCAAACATAACGTGTGCCGTTAAAAAAAGATGCTTTGCAAATAGGAGAATATTTTCTAAGAGTTCTGTTATGGCGAAGTGTGACAATTTATTCACAGTGAGTCATCGAAAACATACATTTCGCACATCTTCTAAAAGTAGTTAAGCAATTCATTTTGTGTTTTTACAAATAAACGTTGTTGTAAGCAATGCCAAACATTCTTTATAGTTATTTACGAACAAAACGTCAGAGACGTCTGATATAAACTATATGAGGTGTAAAATACATTTTTTGCTGTACATTGTATAAACCTGTTATACATGTAGATGTTATTTTCGATAGTTTTATGAAGTCGAACATTAACAAATAGTCCACATTCAAATAAAATATAAAAATAATCAGCTGTATAATTCAAACTAGATCAGTTCATTGCTATTGTGATTAATTTACTATCCACGCATTTATTGTATATCAAGTGGTACACTAATTGTTGAGTGGTTGTAACTTTTTTTTGCACACTCCGTATGTTTGTGCAAATTGAAAAAACGTATTACTATTTTTTTGTTTTTTTTATAAGTGCTTTGCGTGTAGGTTTTATTTATTATTTTTCGATTCCGTTCATTCGGTGACATATTGTATCACAGTAATCTCGCAGAAGCCTTTTTATTGTAATTTTACAGTGTTTATGGGAAACAATGTCTTTTTCATGGAAAGCGTAAATATGTAAGGTAAATGAAAGCCTGGTTACACGACCTTACAATCAACATTTCGACACACTGATAACAATTCTCTCGATTCTTTGACATACACTATTCTACAAAATCGGTTGTCACTGTCAAGTTTTCGATGAAATATCTGAAACACGTTAATGAAACACTTCAGTATAGTCTCTCAATTTCTCGGTTAGATTTTGTTTGTGGTTTTAAAATGTTATCTTATTATATGTATAACGTCCGCAACTGAGATAGCGTCGTAAACATCACGCGATATGTCAGGGCTGACACGAACAATAGTGAAGCCCCATATCATTATTTAATGAATGTCTTGTGCTTAAAGTTTCTGGTACGTAAAAGCCAACCTTGATATGGGCATCCTTATTGCTTCATTCAGTTACTGTATGACCTTTGATACATGATTGTGTGTGAATTGTAGAGTACTAAGAATTGGTTTGAGAAGCAAATCGACAGTGAAACACAATTAATTGGATATTAATTAATATTTACCAACTTTAGGATGTACGGTCTGATACGAGTATAAATTAACTCGTAATAGACATTCAATTCCTTTACCTTTACTCTATGAACATGTTTATGACAAAAAGAACTTAAAAATGTTTAGGATGCGTTTGTGTTCAAATCATTTAAAATTGAGTTTCAACATAATATCACAACACATTAATATAAGTAATATCGCAAAATTGGTGCATTACATATATCTTTACATGTTCTATGTTTTTGTTGGGAGATCCAACGTATAATACAACATCGACATGTTTGTTAAAAACAAGTAGTTTTTTGTCTATAACAAAGGCAACATATTTAAATTGACATATTTTGTTTCACACACCTCCATGAATGGAAAAATAGACATGTTGGGTGTTATACTTCAACGTCATAAATGGACTAGAAGCTACTTTTCCTGTAGAAATTTTGTCTTATATTATACCATCATTTCTCGGTCCATATACATTTATAAAAGGATTTTCATTTTGTCAAAACAAGACAATACTGATGAAGAACAAATTACATATGGTTAACATATCTTCAGCAAATTTAATGTACTCTATGGATATTATTAATTGTCGTCCACTTTATTTACAATTATGAAGTACGACTGTCCATTATTTGTTACATGGACAACAAAGGGAATGTGTGCCTACTTTGTCTTGAAACACATTTTGTGATCAGATTTTGCGAAGATGTGATCACGGCGCACATCAATCATAAGGAATGATTTATTTCGTATGCCTTTAGAAGATCCAATAAGAAGAGGACGATTGTCGACTTGTATACAATTGAATAAATGTCGTTAACATGTACTCCGGCTTTCTCTCCACTAAATCCGAACTCGAATGTATCGAGGTTGACTCTACTGATCTCATATAACCCGTGATGTTAAATTTCATGCAGCATGTAGGCTAAATAGAAGTGAAGCGTGTTGTTATTACTTGGGTATCACATCGAATATGAACATAGAGAACATATTTACACATGTTCCTTAACGTAAATAGCATAGTTATACTAATATGTTGATGCACCGTTTAGTAAGATACCATACACAACACAATAAAAATCATATAGCATAACCTGTTTTTACATTAACAACTCAGAAAATTGCATAGTTATATGTAAACAGAATTAAGTGTTTGGCATCGTAATTGTTCATTATGTTCAACTTGATTTGTACCCTGTTTTTAATTGTGCCAAAACTATAACGGAGACTTTTGATTTTCATGTAAAAACTACTGTGATAATATCGACATCAATGTTTTACATGTTAAGATAATTCTTTATTTTGAGATATGAGCGTTGAGATTTAATTTCATAAATGTCAATGTGCCAGACAATAACTGATAACAGTTTCAGACGACGATCGTTTTTTTCTCGCAGAAAACGATGCAATTGTAAGGCAATATCATATTTAAATGTGTTCTGCATCATAAATCGATACGTATAAATGACATATATTTGCTTATAATTTCCAAACTCGCAAATGTATACGGTAAATGTACATTAATTAATTGGCGAAATTTAAAAGTGAAATTACCGGTAGTCCTAAACGGTTCTTATTTCAATAGTTACACGATTAAAGTGCAAAAGAAGACAATCAAATGAAACAATTGTTTACAATAATTATTAGACTTTTGAGACTGTTATTTAATCACACAGTGATTAAATTTTGCACACGAACTTTGAATTAATGTCATATATTATAATATGTAAAGATGCGTTGAGGTCTAATCGATAAAGTTTACAATATACGATGGATTTTTTAGTGACAGTGCTTGAAATTTAGTAGGCCCATCCTTCAAATACATCAATTGTTTGGCTACACTGTACACTTGGAGACTTTTCTAACGCATCACTTAGTCATATCAATATAGCTCTCTTATTTTTGAACGGATTGTGTTGAAATTTGGATCAAGAATAATTTAACACATATCTAATAATTCCTGAACATTTTATTGAAATTGAACATCAACAATATAAAACTTAGCAAACTAAAAACGTCACTTCAAAGTCAAATTCGCAAACTCGTACAACGTTAAATAATAACAATGTGAAAAGTAAAACGCATAAACGTACACGTCTTAATAACTGACCGGCTTGCAACATGCCGATTGAGCCGTTGCGCTCCTAAATATTCATACGAGCCGCATTGTTTTTCTTTAATTAATGTTATGTTTTTCTTGTGTAAAAACTCACCTAGAATGATGAAATTGAAATTAAATTGGAATAACATGTATATCGCATTTTACTACGATTGGTGACTTTTCTAACACTTTTAAATGCGTAAGAAAAGTCCCCAACTGTACACAATTTCCAGAGTGCGTCAAGCTTAATTCATGACCAAAACTCAATTACCCAACTAAAGTGCAAGAAGGACAACAGTGGCGTTTATTATTTCTTAAACGCTTTGGGGTTGAACAAACAAAACTAACGGTCAGTCAGGCAAGTGGAAACAAACAAAAACTTGTTTACGCCTAATACACATACAGACATGAACTTAAGCGTGTGCACGATTTAAACTTTAACTGTTAAAGCCATTGTTACTGAAAACACATTTGTTGAAATTTTGTGTTAACCGGTTATTCGTGAAAAACAGACTATACTCTGTTGAATCTGTAAGTGCTTTCTAACATGCCGTTTGTAATTCGTATTATGGTTAATGGAAAACAATTCATGTCATTAGTGCACATTGATAATTTCCCAAATTTAACAAGAGGCAAAGTGCTTTAAAATTTAGATACCATCCCAAAAGAACCGTATAATAAGTTAATTTACCAAGAGGCAAAGTGCTTCAAATTAGAGAAAGCATGTCAAGCAAAATGCGATTGTAAAGAGACATGGAAGTTTAATACCTTGGTTGTCTGATCTGAGTACCACTAAAACGTGTCATGTTTAATGCTCAAGTACGAGAATTATTAGTTGTAATCGGCTTTATATTCAATAGACTATTTTTTTAAATATGGCCAAACACAAACATGTCTTTTGAAGGGTATTCATCTACAATATTGTTGATAACATGACCGTTGTGAAATGATTTGGATTTGTGAAAGCATGACACGCATGGTGAAAGTTCTTTCATCCACTAAATGGTACCATTTCAATTGCCGTTTCGCAAATATCAATACAATAAAATAAAAATGCTTTAATTTATTTCCAATGTGATCAGAGAAAAAAAAGAAAAATATATTGTGTGGATATTTTTAAAACATGTTTGCCAAACACATTCAGCTTATTAAATGCTGTCATTTGTACTTTTAACAAAAAAATAAACGTTGATGGCCTTTATATTATTCAAACGTATAAGTGTTGATATACTTCAGCCCACAGTCTGTTGTATGATTCTTAGATGTGTTCAAATTAGCATCAATCCCCCCCCCCCAAAGAAATAAAAATCCGTTTTTTGTTGCCGTAAAACATCACAACGATTTCCTTTTTAACGACGTTTTACTGTTTTCGTTATTGACATGTTAGGGGAAAACACGGTGATGCGGATAGCGGTTACGACAGCGTTTGCAACATTAATTAAATTGTTATTTCATGAATGAAACATGGTATATCCTCAAGAAATCAATATCAGACAATTGACACAAATACATAATTAATTTTCATACGTTGTTCGGCCATGAGTTTGTTTTTTATCAATCCCTTAATTTAGAATACCGCATTTCTTCCCATAGGGCCCTGCAAATACAGGTAGATAAAGAGAGCGACCACTCCATTGCTCTCAATTCGACCATTCTACAATTTTCCATTCTGTTTCGTCTATGAGATATCAAGCTGTCTGTAAGGTATCTTCATTAGCAACAACTCTTACGTTTCATTTATTGTGCATTCCGCGACATTAGAAGAGATTTCTGTCAGCAATTTAAAATACCTATTTGGCAATTGCTGATCCAGCTTGTACAAATACCGCGAAAATATTTGACCATGGATGTTATTGAAATCGTCTGTGTGTTGTACGCCACCACGATTAGTTCGCTATAATTCTAGAGGATTCACATTTCACTTAAACTTATAGAAATATTGTTAGGTCAGATAAAAGGGATACAAACTGCACAAATTACTACATAGAAATTTCATTGTAATGGAAATTTTACATAACTTCCCCAGTTTGCTTATTACAATCATATCTAAGTGTAATTCGTTATTGACATTTATTGTATTGGCACTCTAGAGTTATTGCCCTTTTAGAAGAAACTACCAAGAAAAATGTTATTTTTAATTAGGCTAGATCATTTTTTTATCCAATCACAAATCATGCACAGTTTGTCAATAGCAAAATACTTGATAACATTGTGGTACAATACACGCATAATTAGACCAGATATACTGGGATTATTGCATAATATTCCTAGGGTATTGAGGATTACAGTATTGACAGTATTGTTCCCTCGATGATTAATGCCAACCTCTGTCTTTGACCTCGATTACCTTCACTCCGCAGAGTGCAATATTTACTATACCCAACAACTAAACCAATATGATATTTATATAACATACCCGGGGCGTAGACATAAAACACGGGTTTCTTTCGTCCCTAGATGACATCATTTATTCGCGGAGTGCTATGTATATCCGTCTAATGCCTTGCTATCGGTTATAAGGCTTTTATATTCCCATCAAAGGCCAGTGATATTAATTTATATTACACACAAACAAGTTTGCACAGTACACGGTTTATTAAGTCAAATTGTGCTCATCAACTCCACAATTAAAAGATTGAGCTAGTTAAGGCATATTTATTTTAATCACGTCACATAGAAGTAACCGGTTCAATAGCTCAAAATGTCCATGTGCATAAAGACGTATATTGGACAATTAAGAAGAATACTGAGAATTGGAACAAAATATAGTATATCGAATCTGATTATCATTTTAATAGCGTAAACTATTTATAATTTGGTCAATAATTATTTCACTAAATTTAAAATAATTTATACATTGGTCCATTTGCTACATTTGACATCGACGCGGAATTGAAAAAAAAACGAGATATACTAATAACAATATACAAATCGGATATTTTCCTAGTTTTATGACTTGACGTTGGTTTTAACAAACATTCATTCGAATAACATTTAATTAAAAATTGGATGAAATGTTTGGCTGCATTAAGCGAACAATAACTTTGAACGCAAACTATGACTTATATATTACTTTAAAAGTGTTATTAATGTTTTGTATTATGGACTTCGAAATGTGTGAGGGACTTTTTATCCGATTTTTGAGTTTGCGTATTGATAGTAAAGTTGAAGAAAGAACTAGAGCAATTTGACAGAACATTTAAGACAGTGCCAGAAAATGTTGATACTGTCCATAATGGCGTACATAGTGTCCGACATGTCCCCCTGGCAAGGAAGGTGTAACCAGGTTGTGCATGTGTCGCATTCAAGCGCTTTGTTCTTCCATGTGACACTTTTTCCACCTGAACCACACGGCCATCTAGGAGCTCGAGGACCAGGGTTAAGCGCTTCTTGGTTTAAAAGCAAAATTTTAATGATAAGATGATAGTTTTGTTTTGGTTGGTGATAACATGCATTTTCTATGTAGGAAAGGCTTTTTAAGTAGGAAGATCCAGTCATAGATACTAACCTGTTTACTTATTTCTGTTGAGTTTTTATCAGGTGAATGTATTTGTGTGATCAGATGAGAGTTGAATTTATTGTTGATAACAATTTTGTTATGTTTTTTTAACAAGTTGAGAAGAAAAAAGGCAGTTAAAGCAAGCATCGAATTATAAAACTATACATTTTGACGGGCGAGATCTAGAGACGACTGTCGCTGGCGCATGCGCAATCAATCAATTTAATGTACATATCTGTAGGAACATTCACATGCGTTGTTGCTAAATAAAATATATTTTCAAAATAAACTTGTTTTTTAACAATACATACAAATAGTGAATTCAAAATATAATATGGATAAAACTATTTTCCCATAGAAACTTAAAACAAATCTTATACCGGCTGTTACCCTTTCTGTTCTTAACATTTATAACTGTCGTAACCTTCAAGAAGATACAAGGCGTCCCTTTTCTGAGAAGGAAATGGCTTGAAGAAATTGTCCGATAATAATGATCTCTTGGGGATACATCAAGTTGCATAAGTGACAGCACAATTGAATAAATGTCGTAAACATGTTTTCCGCTGTTTTCATCACAGGATAAATAAATAAACTATCGGACATTTTACGACAACAAGAACTGCGCAATATAAATAAAATAAAGTAATGTATTTAATAATAATTGTATACATCACCTTAAAATGAATCATTTCTGTTCGTATATGTTTGTTTATATTGTATTGGTTTTAAGCCCCCAAAGCGCTCAAAATAAACGAATATTTCGTAAAACTATGTCGTTAAATAAAGTAAACACATAAACAATCATATTTTTGATTTATTTACATTCTGCTACATTCGCGTTATTAATTATATACTTATTTACTTTGTATATATATATTATATATGTAGCAGAATGTAAATACAAATAAATTGAATGCATATGTCTGGAATAATAATTGCTAAACAACTCATCACTGACTTTCTTTTAGTTTTCCTTGTGAAACAATCCGTCCCTATGGTATTTGCGGAAGTTTATGATTTTAAATCAAGCAGGCATTGATTTTTGTGATATATGTTCAGGCATTAAATGACCTGGTTTCTTAAAAAACGAACATTTTTTCTCGCAAATACTTTTCTAAATGTCCAATTGATATTAATATTATTAATATAGAACTCAATTAAAAACAATCTGAAATAAATATATAAATACTGATACATAAATAAAAAGAAAAGTTAAAACATGTTTAACTAATTAATATTTCGCTTTATGAGATAAAAGCAATACTTAATACATAATAACGATAGTGTTCGTTCTATCCGTTTTTATGTTCACATGTTAACGTCATTATTGTATTTCTTATAACCATAGTTTACCCTCAATCCTTCACATAACATGCTATTGCGGTTGGTTAAAGCTCTGCCTTAAGTCCTCATCGCGTATGACGTCCCAATACATGAGCTCGATCCCTCTGTAAGGATTTTAATTTTCCAAACATGTTTGTTGTTTGTTTTTATCAAATTTGTGTTGTTGTTTTTATAATATGTATTATTTAGTGCAATCATATTTCTATTATATTATTGAACTTTATAGTAAAAGGGAAATACGTATTCGTCGACAAAGACCATTTAATAGTCAAACGCATATAAGTAGGTATATAAGTATGCTTTGTTTTTTGTATTGTTGTGCTATTGTATCGGATGCTGCATGTGCGTCACATTAAAGTGTTTGGAAACATACAATCAGCTATATGGTAAACTATACTGAGCAAACAGTATATTGGGGATATAATAAAAGAGAGGCAGCTGCAAATAACGCATTTAAACTCGACGCAGGCGACACGACACGCAGGCGACACGACACGTAGGCGACACGACACGAAGGCGACACGACACGCAGGCGACACGACATTTGTGTCGTCAGGAGTTCATTTTCTGAACAGACGGACAGCTGATCGCTATTTCCGGTCTCTACATTTGGCTTTTCACGCGTAAATTTGCGAATCACATCCGTCTTGTGGACGTTTTAACAGGCTGGTTGCCAAATTTGTTCTGACACATGTCTTCATACATATATCAATATCAATTTCCACTTAAGTTGGATCGCGATTGTTATAAACCATAGATCATGCCTTTGAAACACGATTTGAAAGTATAAGTATATTTTCTAAGTACTCTGTTATTACGAAGTGTGACAATTTATTCACAGTGAATCACCGGAAACATAAATTTCGCACATCCTCTAAAAGTAGTTTAGCATTCAATCCAGTGTGTGTTTTTACAAATATACGTAGTTGTAAGCAATGCCAAAAAAAATATAATTATTTACGAACAAAAAGTACATTTGTTTCTGTACATTGAATAAATTTTCGATAATTTTATTAAGTAGAAGATTTACAAATTGTCCACATTTAAATAAATACAAACATTCTTATTATTTTCTCAGTTGTATAATTTATACTAGATTAGTTCATTACTAGTGTGATTAATGTAATATACACGCATTTATGTAATATCAAGTGGTACAGTAATTGTTAGTTTGTTGTACATTATTGTGGTGAATATCTCTCGTACTCCACATAGATTTTCCGAAAAGTGTTATGGAAGAAACCTTGACGGTGAAAAAAAAATACCAAAGCCAATTAAAAAGAGAACATAATGGCCGCGACTGTATATGATTTTAGTATACGGAGGTCGACAGAAATATTGAAACAGTGTTTATACAAACTACTTCAGCAATCAGGATACTGCTATTAATTACTTACATGCACAAACATAGTGACTAAAGATAAAATTGTAAATGTAATGACAGTCTCATAACGCAATTATTGAATAAGATAATTTAGTGGGTGTCTTAAGAATCACCACCATGCCAAAATATGAAGAAAAAAACAACAACAATACATACTTGTTAACTCTTTAATGTTTAGAATAAAAGGAACAATACTAACCAACGATTGTAGCCACGTCTCAAAATGCATGCACTTGTTTGTGCATAAGCGATTACAAATTAGTGTGGTGTGGTTCAGTAAAGACACATATTTTGGTGTTTTTGAATGTGCTGTGGATTCGACTTTCGTTAACTTTGAAAATAATTTGACGTTTTTTATCACACTCAGTACACGCCGGGTATGCGGATACTTTGATGACGGTTGGCACTTCTATAACAGAGAACAACAATAGCCACGCGCGAGAGGTAGCTTCCTCGGGGTTTTTTTAAGTTATATCCTAAAGATTAGTTTTTAAGACAAGACACATGGTCGAGTAGATAAATGGTGTATCCTTTTGTATTGGGAAGACAACATATCACAGTAGAATGGTACATTTTTTTTCCCAAAAATAGAAAATTCGGTCGAAAAACAGCATAGACTGGATGAACAGTAAACATTTGAGCAAAATAAAACTACTTAGAAATATTGCGAGAAATTGTTTGCTATTCCAGCATGTAGAGTAATTATTGTGCTTCAAATACTAAATTTTTTATAGTATTCAACGAAATATAAACTAATATAGTTCATTTTTTAATTCATGGTATACATAAAGTTGCAGGCACGTTGAGTACCGATAAAGGGCACTTCGGATAACGGAGACTTTCAACAAATTGGACACTCTGATAACCGAGTTTTATCTTCTACCTGAAATGCATTTAGGTATATTATAGCTATTCTTACCAGAAATTTTGAAGTACGAATCAATTTGCATAGTCAAGAGCGATGTATTGGGAATCTATGCATAACTAAATTACAAACACGTGTAAAATATAACCAATGACGTTGTTCCTTTCCAAAAATCACATTGCTATTAATTTATACTATTACTTTTATAATTGCAATTTTCAAATAAGATTAAAATACTTATTTCTAAAGAAATTGGTTCAAGTGACGACCGGAAATAATTGTCTACATAATGATTTTGTTTTTTAGTGGCAACTTGAGGTTCAGAGAAATGAAAATGCGGATCATGTGGATCAATACACTCGTGTTAAATTTTACTTATAGCAGGGCTCTAGTACTTGTTCTTTGAGTGTAAGATGATGTATGCAATTTTGAAATGCTCTATGTTTGTTATGTTTATTAAGTATATGGGCCGCTCCGTGCGATAACCGGGTATCTCTGTGTAAATCTATGTGTAAAGTGCCGTCCCGGATCAGTCTGTTTAGTAAGAACAGGCTAATCCGGGATGCAACCTTCCGTCTAAATAGTATTTTCCGTTTCAAGAAGGTATGTTCTTAACAAAACTGCATTTGAAGTGGAAAGTGGCTTTGAAACTAAACTTTGGGCATATGTCAATACATCCTGTTTTAGCATGGAATGGTTCAATTATTATTTGAGTGTGTTGTTCTTTTTTAACATTATTATAAATCGTTATGCCTAAAACAACATTTTGCATTTGAAACAGAATTTGAGAGAATATTATAAAAGTGTGAGAACATGCTTAGGATGAGCAATTTACCTTTAGTTTCTCAAACAAAAGTATGCATATATTAAAGAAAATAACGCATATGTCTTGTCAGTTTAAAACTATTCTGTGCCTAAACGCAATATGTATAATTATGTAAGTGATCATGAGTTATGTTATACATCTGATGATAAGAAAAAAATACAAATGTTACAGTGATTTTTTGCTTTTATTTAACAATGAACTCTTTTAACGGATAACAATTATAAATTGACGACATCCAATGACCCTCGATTACTCTCTTCATTTGAAAATATACACAGGTGCTGTATGAGCAACTTTAAAAACGAACCAGCTAACACCAATCAGTGAATGTTGATCACAAGTAGTAACAAACATTTATGAAATAATATGCCCGATGATCGTCGTCTTCTGAGCAATTTAACAAATAAATCACAATATAGTCTGTAAAAACAAAGGTAAACTAGAAATGGCGCAGCAGATGCCGACGCGTATCACCACGCCGCATAGATGTTATATTAAAAGGCAATTTTGGGTGGGCAAGGCCTATGTTGGTGGGGACCCGGTGTGGGTAATGCGGACATGGATGGTCGAGATAGACCGTGTTGTCATAAGAGATGTTCAGTATTAATTTGAAGTCAATTGGTGAATAAATGAAGAAGTTATGCCAAAAAAAAACATTTGGTTGCGAAAAAAAATTGGGTAGAAAAAAATGTGCGTAAGAAAAAAAAATGGGTTCTTAAAAATGGGGTACGAAAAAAAATGTGGGTACGAAAAAATTTAGGAACGAAAAACAAATTGGGTACGAACAAAAATGTGGGTAAGAAAAAAAAATCTGGGTACGAAAAATAAAATGGGTACGAAAAAAAAATTGGGGGTACGGGGAAGTAGTACCAGTGGACCAACTTCCAAATAGTGCACTGTCGCTCATAGCTATCATGTGTGTAAGTTTCAAGGTTCTAGTGCTAAAAGTGTAGGAGGAGAAAGTGGCCAGGTTTTACTATAGCCATATAAGGAAAACTGCCCCGCCCCCCATAACTTTTGACCCAATGGTCATATCAAAATTCCAAATAGTGCACCGCCGCACTGTTGCTCATAGCAACCATGTGTGTAAGTTTCAAGGTTCTAGTGCATATAGTGTAGGAGAAGATAGAGCACAGGACGGCCAGACAGCAAAAATTGGGGCACGGACAGACAGCGGAGATCAATACAATATCCCCACACTTTAAACTGTGAATATACGTATAAGGTCTGCTCTTACATTTCAAAATTCAAACAAGGAATGTGTGCGTATATTCCATATTATAAATAAATTCAAGTCTCATAGAAATGTTTTTTACCCATATAGCATGAAAAACATTCGATAATTTGAAATGTGGTATGTGCCTGTATTATTTGCAAGGACTTTTTTACATTAAAACAAGAACTTTAACCCAAACGATAATGTTGTAGCTGTACTGAACAATTTGTGCAAATCAATTCCCTATCTTTAATCATCTGCAGAAAAACAAAATGAAGATAATACTGCAACAGAATATGTGTTCATAACGAACACTTATTCTTTGTCTCATGTTCTTTTTCTTCTTAAAGTAACACTAGACTTTGTGAAAACTGAGCATAAATTAATAATGTAGACTAACAAGTACATAACACTGATGAGAAAAGCGATTGAGAATAAAGAATGCGGTATACATGTGTCTTCATGATTGTCACATCTTGTTTTGATAATAAATACAAAATTAAAAAAGCGAAAACAATACAATCTTATCTTTCACATTTATACAAAATCATAATCATATTCCAAGGGGATAAGAAAATGTTTGGGTAATTCGTTTTAAATTTACGTAAGTGCATACATGTTTATTTATTGCCTGCTTACTATAACAGTATTCCACAGCGAATTCTGCATTTTTGATTCACTACAAAGACTGTGTTATATCTAGAAAAAAAGTGTCCAGTAATCGGGACTCGAAGAGGGAAGCGGAAAACTACAATGAGCGAGGCCTGGTATGGGGGAGATAACCCTGGGTTAGGGTTAGGGTAAGGGTTAGGGTTAGGGGTCGGGCTAGGGTTAGGGTTCAGTTTAGGTTTACCTAAACCCTAACACGACCCCTAACCCTAACCCTACCCCTAACCCTCTAATCCCCCATGCGCATTTCAATACCAGGCCTCGCTCATTGTAGTTGTCCGCATTTGTTGTTCACTATCATCAAAGTGCCATCCGCCATCAAAGTATACGCATACCCGGCGTGCAGTATGATTAAAACTACTCATTTACATTTTATAGTTTTAAGAATTGCTTTGCGTGTAGGTTTTGTATATATTTTTTCGATTCCGTTCAAATTCTGACAATTTGTATCATATTAATCCCGTAGAAGACTTTTTATTGTAATTTTACAGCTTATATGGGAAAAAAAACGTCTTTTTATGGAAAGAGTAAATATGCAAAGTAAATGAAAAGACAGGTTACAAAAACTTAAAAACTTACACTGATTACAATTCTCTCGATTCTTTGACATACACTTTTCTTCAATATCGTGGGTCACTGTCAAGTTTTCGATTGAATATCTGAAACACGTTAACGAAACACTTTAGTATAGTCTCTCACAATCTCGGTGGGATTTTGTTTATGGTTTTTATATGTTGTCTTATTATATATATAACATCCGCCACTGAGATAAGCGTCGTATTCATCACGCGATATGTCAGTGGTGGCGCGAACAATAGTGAAGCCCCATATCGTTATTTAATGAATGTTGTGTACTTAATCCTGGTACGTAAAGGTCAACCTTGATATGGGAATTGTTATGGCTTCATTAACATACTGCATTTGAAACATTATTGTTTGTGAGTTGTAGTGTATGAAAAAATGGTTTGAGAAGAAAATCGACAGTGAAACACAATTAATTGGATATTAATAAATATTTACCAACTTTATGATATACGGTCTCATAAGAGTACATTAAATTAACTTAACACTAATTCAATAATAATCAATGTAATAGACATTCAATTCCTTTACCTTTACTATATGAATATGCTTATGACAAAAAGATCATAAACAATGTTTATAATGCGTATGTGTTCAAATCATTTAAAATAGAGATTCGACATAATATTACAACAAATTAATATAGAA
This sequence comes from Dreissena rostriformis, assembly GCA_007657795.1. Lineage (NCBI taxonomy): Eukaryota > Metazoa > Mollusca > Bivalvia > Myida > Dreissenidae > Dreissena > Dreissena rostriformis. The sequence goes on from VMBQ01002431.1 coordinate 186,279, forward strand.
ATATCGCAACATTGGTGAATAACATATCTCTTGACATGTTCTGTGGTTTTTGTTGGGAGATCCAACAATACAACATCAACATGTTTGTTTATATAAAAAAGTAGTTTTCGTCTATAACAGCGGCAACATATTACACATGTTTTGCCTTGTTGCTTTATTTATTGTTTCGCACACTTCCATGAATGGAAAAATACACATGTTGGGTGTTCTACTTCAACGCCATAATTGGACTAGAAACTACTTTTCCAGAAGAAATTGTGTCTTATATTTTACCATCATCATACACATTTATAAAAGGATTTTCATTTGGTCAAAACAAGTAATTACTGATGAAGTAAAAATAACTTCCCATTGGGATAAAATATCTTCAGCAAATAAAATGTACTCAATTGATATTGTTACTTGTCGTCCACTTTTTTTTTACAATTACGAATTACGACTGTTAATGATGTGTACTATGGACAGCAAAGGGAATGTGCGCCTACTTTGTCTTGAAACACAATTTGCGATCAGATTTTGCGAAGACGTGATCACGGCGCACATCACTCATAAGGGATGAATAATTTATTATGCCATTAGCAGATCCATTTAAAAGCGGGCGATTGTCGACACGTATACAATTGAATAAATGTCGTTAACATGTACTCCGGCTTTCTCTCCACTAAATCCAAACTCGAATTTACCGATGTTGACTCTACTGAACTCAAATAATTCCCATGATCTTAAATGTCCTTCACCATTTAGGCTAAATATAAGTGTAGCGTGTTATTATTACTTGGATATAACATCGGATATGAACAAAGAGAACATAGTCAAACATGTTTTTTACGTAAAAAGCATATCTATACCAAAATGCTGATGCAACGTTTAGTAAGATACCATACACGACACAATGAAAATAATATAGCATAACACGTTTTTACAGAAACAACTCATAAAAACGCATACAAGTTTATGTTAAAAGAATTAAATGTTTGGCATCGTAATTGTAAATTATGTTCAACTTGATTTGAACCCTGTGTTTAATTTTGCCAAGAAATATAAGGGAGACTTTTGTTTGTTTTTATCTAAAAAATACTGTGCTAATGTTTTACATTTAAAGACAAATCTTCAGTTTGAGATTCGAGAGTTGCGATTTAACTTCATAAATGTCAGTGTGACTGACAATATCTGATAACTGTTTCAGACGACGATTGTTTAGAAAATGATGCAATTTCAATGCAATACCATATTTAAATGTGTTTTGCAACATACATCGATAACATATAACTGACATATAAATGCTTATAATTTCAAAACTCTAAAATGCCTGCGGTATATATTCATGAATTCATTGACGTAATTGAGTTGAATAGCAGGTATACTTTAAACGTTTCTTAGTTCCATAGTTACAAGATTAAAGTGCAAAAGAAGTCAATCAATGAAACAATAATTGTTGGACTTTTTAGAACTGATAGTTATGTGCACGCATACTCGAAAATCAAAAAAAAAGTCCCTTACACATTTCAGAGTCCATAATTGAAAACTTAACAATTCGATAGCATTAATTCAAATTTCAAAGCAATTTATACGTTATGCCTCTAAAGTTATTGATTTGCTTAATGCAGCCAAAACATTTAATGTAATTTAAATTAGCTGTTATTCGAATGAATGTTTGTAAACACCAACTTCAAGTAATAAAACTAGTAAAAGAGTCGATTTGTCATTTTAAAATTAGTATATATCTTTTTTTCAATATATGCCGGTGTCAAATTGACCAATATATAAATAATTTTCTTACGTTGTTCGGCCACTAGTTTGTGTTATCAATACCACAATTCAATATTGTAATCATTGAACAAATGAAAAGTATTTTAACGCTTTTCAAACGATAATTAAATTCTATATACTATATTGTGTTGAAATTCGTAGTCTTCTACTAAACTGTACAAATACTTCTTTATGCACGTGGAAATTGTGAGCTGTGAGAACCGGTTACTTCTAGGTGTCGTGATTCAAATATATATGCCTTACTCGATCATGATCGATCTATAACACGTGGATATGATGATCACAATTTGACTTAATCAACAGTGTACAGTGTACACTTGTTTATGCATAATATAAATTAATATCACAGGCTTTTGTTATTAAAATATAAAATCCTGATAACTGATAGCAACTGAGGCCGAAGGCATTTGACGTATACACATAGCAATCCGAAGATTGGTGTCAACTACGGACGAAGAAATCCCGTGTGTATATATACGCGCGGGGTATTGTATATAAATATCATATTGGTATAGTTGTTGGGTATAGTAAATATTGCACTCTGCCGAGTGATGGTAATCGAGGTCAAAGACAGAGGTTGGCCTCAATCTTCGAGGGAGCAGTACTGTCAATACTGTAATCCTCAATACAATGTGAACGTTATGTAATACTCCTAGTATTTCAGGTCCAATTATGCGTGTATTTTACCACCATGGTATCAAGCATTGTGCTATTGACAACAGTGGATGATTTGTTATTGTATGAAAATTCTTCAATCCTAAGTAACAATATGTTTCGTATTTGTCTTCTAAAGGGGCAATACCTTTAGTGCGTGTACAAACAAAAGATGCCAATACCGAATTACACTTAGATGTGATTGTCATAAGCAAACTGGGGAAGTTTTTTTAAATTTTAATTAAACTGAAATTTCTATTATGCACAATTCATGCATTTTCGCAGGTTGTATCGATGTTCTCTGACCTAACAATATTTCAATAAGCTTGAGGGAAATGTGAAGCCTCTATCATTACAGCGAACTATTCGTGGTGGCGTACGACACACTGGAGATTCCAATAACTTCGGTGTTCAGAATGCACAATTGAAACGTGGGAGATGTTGCTAATGAAGATATCTAACAGACAACTTAATAGCTAAAAGACGAAAAAGAACGGAAATGTAGAATGGCAAGATTGAGAGCCATGGAGTATTCGCTCTCTTTAAAGGGATATGTATATTTGCAAAACCCTATTGGACGACATGCGATATGCTTAATTGAGGGATTGATAAAACAAACGAGTGGCCGAACAACGTATAACTATTAATTATATATTGGTGGCAATAAGTACAAGTTGATAATAAATGACTTGTTAAGTAACTGTTCAACAAACTGATTTCAATACTAAATTGACTGATTGATAAAAAAAAACTAGTGGCCGAACAACGAAAATATAATAATTATAAATTGGTGTTAAAACAGACAAAGTTGATAATAAATGACTAGCTAATCAACTGTTCAACAAACTGATTTCTGGACATGATTAGTCGCATTCAATTGTAGATCACTGTCATGTCGTTCATTGATAAATGGAACAAGTGAATATCACACTTCAGATCATCCTTTCACAATTACCTTGAAACGTTTTGTGATCCATATCACTAATACAAAAAGTCGCATTAACAAACATGCGGTATTAGACAGAACAGTAAACACAGAAATGCCGAGTAACGGATAATTAATTGAATGTAAATCGTATATTATGGTAGGTTTAAGTCAATATCCAAACATCGCTGTGACGTAGTGGATATGAAGTCCGTCTAGCGATCGAAATGTCACGGGTTCGATCCCCGCTGTTTGAGCGTGCTTCCCCAAAGACAACAAGTAGTGGTTGTACCAAGTTAACGGATTCGAGACCGCTTCAATAAGCCTTTTGATGAAATGGAGCTTAAAAAACTAGGTTTAAGCTAAACTAATATCAAAATGTCATTGTCGCCAGAGTATTGTATTGTATCAATTGGTGGGTGAAACAGATCAGAATTGTGATTTTGGAGTTGTGACACCTAATGGAGGAAAATATCCTACCTCTTTTGCTGGGTTCAGCAGAATTATTCATTTTAGAACAGACCAAATAGGTTGAAAAAAATGCAAATAAATAATAGCATTTGAAATGATCGAATAAGACTAAAGATGGAATAATTGCATATCAACGTGCTCGTTTTGCAATGTATGAGTATTACGCTTCGCTCTTGTTGGTTCCTTTCCATATTTATTGTTATCATTATACCTACTTAGTTTGCATCGCCTTTCTGTGTTGTCCATTGCATGGTTGGTTATACAATGATTTGAGAAAACGATTGGATTATTCAACACTTGATTGTATTTATCACAAACAAAACTGAAGTGGTCGGTATAAATTGACTGTATAACGTATTTAAAATCATTGTGTATCGGTATTACGTACGTACTGGTCACGTTGTTAAAGGAAGTCGCAATGAGTCCATCCAAAAAACATTGTCCGTGTTTTGAAATACGTGTAGTTTCATAATAGCCCCTTGAAAGTTGTTCCTCTTTTTGTACTGAAATCAATCCATTATAAAAAGTTCAAAGTGCCATAAACATGAAGATTCAGCAGAAATGATTGAATTTAAGAAGCTCAAGAAAAACAAATCCAAATAAAGTATGTTTTATAAAACAATAAATTACTGGAGTAAAAACACACTTAACACATGTTCTTATATCTCTTACGACTGTTTTCTGTTGGTGACATTAATAGTTGTCGTAACCTTTAAGATGATGACAGGCATTACCGTTTCAGAGACGACAATGGCCTAAAGAAATGGTACGATGATATTGATTTATTGAGCATATAACATGTTTCATACGTGAAAGAACAATTGAATTAATGTTGTTAACGCTTTCCGCATCACTGTGTCAAAACACTTCTTTGGGTACAAAAGTTCTCTTATTATGTCAATAACGGTAGCACTACACAGTCGTTAAAATGGACACCTGTGGGATGTTTAACGGCAACACAAACTGAACAAATAATAATGTTGGGTTTAGTGTTTATTCGGAAACATCTAAGAATCATAAAACATAGTTTGGGCTGAAATATATTAATACTTTGGGATAATATTACGGTCATAAAGGTTTTTTTTTTCGTTTAAAGTACAAAATGGAAGCATTTAATAAGCTGAATGCGTTTGAAAAACTTGTTCTGAAAATATCTACACAATATATTGTTATTCTTCTTTTTTTCTGATCAAATCGGAAATAAATAAAACATTTTTATTTACATTTGCTCAATTGCAATTGACATATTTCCATTTAGTGGATAAACGTACTTTCAGCATGCGTGTCATGCTTGCATAAAGCCAAATAACATCACAACCGTCATGTTATCAACAATTTTGTATCACATGCTACACATTGTTTCAATGTAATACAGACATTACGTATTTTGTTTTATTATATACCTGTTTAATGCTTTTAAAAAAATACAGGTTGTAGCAATGGTTGAAATAAATCCCGTATTATGCTACTCGCTGTTTTCCGATTCCGTATTACCATACTAGCCGGACTACTTTCTTCGACCCATTTAATGACGTCACATTTTAATGACGTCACATTTAATGACGTCATATTTTATTCATTGTTTTGTCAGTTTTGTAAAAGCAAAAAAAAACAATTGATAACTGTTTTCGTTAGTTGTTGTATATAATAAAAGGAATACTACGCTAGTCATTTGTTTCAAGTGTTTGTATCAGTCTCGTGGCTTGCACTATTTCGTATCTCACTCGAGGCTCCGCCTCTCGTGTGATACGTCATCACACAAGCCACTCGACTGATACAAACTCTTGGAACAATCGACTAGTGTAATATTCCGGATATATTACACATGCGTAATGCAACATTTTTAAGCGTTTTCATTGGCTACATAATCAATAACTAACCAATCGCATGGCTTTATTTTGGTGAAATGACGTCGTCATCATGAAATGACGTCACGATAGTAAACAACTTTTAGATCTATCAGCATTTATTTGGTCAATTAAGATGTATTTTATTAAGTTTAAAAGCTTGTGATAAAAAAGATCTGACACTCGTTGTCAAATCTTACCATATTTTATTAAACTCGTCCAGAAAATTCGTTAGTAAGCTCGCCAAACGCTCGCTTACTAACAAAATTCCTGAACTCGTTTAATAAAATATGGTATGATATGACAACTCATGTCAGATCCTATGTGTAGATGAATACCCTTTATAAGACATATTCGTTTTTTGCCATATTTCAAAAATAGTCCATGGCATATAAAGCCGATTACAACTAACTTTTATCTGACTTGAGGATTACAAACGAGGCGTATTAGTGGTACTCTGGTCGGACAACCAAGCTAGTAAATTTCCATGTCTGTTAACAATCGCATCACTTGACATGCTATCTAAATTTTGAAGCACTTTGCCTCTTGTTAAATTAAGTTATTTTACGGCTCCGTTGTGAAATCATCAATGTACACAAATGGCATGAATTGTTTTCCCTGAACCATAATACAAAATACAAATGTCATGTTTAAACGCACTTTTGTAATTGAGTTTTGGTCATAAATTTAGCTTGACGCTCTCTGGAAATTTTGTAGAATGGAGCCTAACAATTGATATTTTTTAAGGATCGGCGTACTAAAGTCCAAGCATTGCCACTTAAGAATATGCCCATGAAAAAAAGAGAGCGTTTCAAATAAGTAGTAAGTACTTTAAATGCAATCGAGCTCAAATAAATTGGTTTAAATTAAAAAACTAAAGAATCGATCGTATCTTTTTAACTTAATCGGTAAGATCTCAACGAAACTTTAAATATTATAATATATTACTCGTTGAAAGTTATTGTGTGTAATGTAATCACTGTGCGACAAATAAGTCGATAAAAAAAATGTAAGGTGCCTTAATTCATTGTTTCCACGGGTGTCTCTTCTTAACTAACCTGTACATGTGTACCTAATTGCGTGAAATGATCGGAGATAATATTTTGAATTTCCACCAATATATGCATCAGACGCTTTCACTATACATTTATAAACGTCATTACATTATCTGTAGGGCGTAACTATGTTCAAACACTCACAATGTGCATTATTTAGAAGAATGTGTAAATACTTATCCACTAGATTTGATGAATACACAATCGTTTTCATTTCAAATGTATATTCTTGTGTACGCATTTAAAAGTGAAAGTAGACACTACACGACAGTCGGAATACACACAGAGTATTGCACATAAATGTACAAGCACTGTTTCAAGTGTTTGAAAGTGTTTGGAAGTAGTACAATATTAGCGTTATTATAATAAAACATGATTTTTTATAAATTGAAATAAATTTAGCTTCATTAAAAAATATTTTCGTTCTTCCGCTGTGTTATTTTGTGAAAGCTCTAAAATATGGGAGGTATTCTAACAATTTAACATATAGATCGGGCAAAGGCAGTGATGTCACATCTCTAGCAAAAAGAATGGGCTTTAAGCTCGATTCCTGACCGGTCCTCCATTGCAATAGTTAAAATGTATAACTATGCATTTTTAAGGCCTTCTATTCTTAACAAATACAAAGAAAAAACACAATTATGCAAGGTATGTTTTATGTCAGTTTTAGTGTTCGATCTTTTCGCTAGATTGGATCATATTCGCAAAAGAACATTTAAATAAAAATAAAGGATATTTTATAGAGATTCCTGCAATGGAATATCCCAACTAAAATGGGAAAGACCGTGTTTATGGTAACAAGGTTAACGATAGAAAAATACGTTAAGACGACTTATTTTTATGCAATCTTAGAGTAAACAAACAACTTCATGTTTACCCTTTCTATGTGTATGATATATATGATAACATTAATTGTTTGTGAAGTTTACTGGTTAAGTATGTATAATGCTGGTGACGTCAATATGAAATTTGGTTGACGTTAATCGAACTGAGGTTTGCTAAATATCCCGTTTTAATTAAACAAAGAACGTTGACCTTTGCTTTGCTTTATAAAAAAAAAAAACTTCGTTCTATCGTACATATTTTATATAAAACCTAACAGATTCAATATGTGTCGAATGCGTGTGTCAGTTTGGAATAATACTAGCTAATCAACTCATCGCATGCTCTCTGTTCGTTTTTTATTGTGAAACAAAAACGTATCTGTGGGCGTTGCATTAGCTTCTTTGTAGAAAAACCATTCAAATAAATCATTGTGCCCATTCAGGGCACTGTCACTTCTATGAATTTATTTTATTTTTTGACAACCTTTGTTTTTTCGGTTTTATGTTCATTAATTAAATATGTGCGTGTTTTTGAAATTAAAGTGCGTTTCAGACATCAAAATAAATTGGCAAAAAACAGGTTTATATCACGAAAATCTGCACGCTTTCTGAGCTAAGAATAAATTTATAAATTGACGATTTTTTGCGTTTACATGTTGACGCCATATTTATGAGTTTTTGTAAAATCCTCAACTTTTTACCACGCTTGATGCAGAACTTTGTTTGTTTTATGTCTATTGTCGTGTATTTGCAATACTTCGTAACACATTATTTCGATCACTGTGACCAAAACTTGTCAGATTTTTCCTTTATTAGAAATCTGAGTGTGTAGTATATACTGTATGCTTTATGTCATTCACGTGCTTTGTTTGTCACGTGTCAGAAGTTAAAAACCTATTGCTCTGAAGTACATCCATTAATTAATTGAATTGAAATTCGATCGAATTTAAACCGGTTTAAACGACAAACATAGACCGTTCACATGTGATAACGCAATCTTTATCACTGTTAATGTTTTGTGTTGGTTGTAGATCTATGTAATGGCCACTTGCCTTAAATTGGAGACTACCAGTAAATTGCTGCTGATACTACTGTTGCCATTTGCATACTGAAACTTGAGACAGACGACAGTTGTGTAACCTGGAGTAAACGGTGTATACAGTCGGCATTTCATGTACATGTATACATTTGCGAATCATATTTGACAACTAAACGTCAGTGCATGAACGGAAAAGACTCAGAAGTACGAGCTCTGGAAAGGAATTAAAGATGCAACGTAATACACATCTTACCATTTTATTTTTTTGGGAAATTTTATAAAGTGCGTCACTCCGTAAATGAGGACTTCAGTATTGTGTAACAATTAAAAATTAACGCAATTGTAAATATTAACAACACAAATATCAGTTTATTGTGTTAATTACGGCAATTAATTTAGTTACACTAAATTTTCGGATATGTATTAATTTGTGGAAAAGCTTAAGATGCTATCTGAACAGTTGTCGGGATTCAAAGATGCCTACAAGTAACTTACATTATCGAGCACGTAAGCATTTAATACTTTCACTGCAAAGGTCGGTTAAACATTTCTTAATGAATCACATCCTAATTAAAATGGTATTTATTATATTTTTTATATACATGTGTATATCTTAAATTATTGATCTATGCGATCAATATGTTAATAAGGATTTTACCCATATGTCATACCATTTTAGAGAGGTTCAATGCCACAAACCTCGTGTCCACAAAACGTTGACATTGACTTACTAAATGTTGTGAAACTTTACAACTCTCTTATCAGCTTTTAACTGGATACCCGGGACAAGTTTGACGATATTGAAGAGAAGGACAAAGCGCTTGTTTCAATCAACTAATATAAGGATCCGAATAAGCGTAAGAAACGGCGGAAACTATTTTATAATGAGAGCACGACACCAAATGAGAATTTGGAGCTAATTGCACGCGACAATTTTCGGATTCACACATCCTTCAGCATAGTTGCCTGTCTCACTGTTGCACGTCGCAAGCGGTTAAGCGTATATTCTGGTCTTCACAAACTGTTTGGATTCATGACATAGTTTGAGTCTCTCACCTAGGATGTTGTACGGAAATGTGCAACGCATCTAGCGGGGTCTTATCAAGACGACATTGAGGCGTCTTTTGTTGACGAGTACGTTCAGTTATAAACCATCTTAGAAGCGGATCAAGACAGTACCATCACCAACATGAGCGAACTGCTGAAGTTAGATTGAGATCAACTACATACAACTTTTCCAAACGTTGCCATCGCTGTACGAATATACTTAACGATTCCAGTTAATAACTGTCAAGGTGAGAGGTCATTGTCAACATTATCACGCGTGAAAAACTATCTTAGGAACATCATGAGTAAGTAAAGGTTGAAGGCATTGGGGCTACTGTCTATTAAATGTCAAGTGCTCCAAGAACTAGACTTTACACAGCTGATCGAACATGTGCAGCCTTGGGCCTTAAAACAGCTTTATCCGGCTCTGAATACTTTACATTAAAATATATATGCACAGTAAGTATTACCTTCTCCACTACAAAGGTCATATACATATTTGAATTATTTGTATTGTATATTCTTAATACAATTTGCAAGTTTTTAATCCGGAAAGTTTTGAATGACCTAGACAATACCAGCAGACAAGGAAAGATTAAACGGAGAATATAATTTATTAATTTGTTTACTTCTGCATGCTTCTATGTCGTAGCATGATTGATATTTAGACGATACATATAAATTAGTATCGTTTGCTGACAAATGAGGATGACGAATCGGTCAATGGTGTCATTTATAAGAGATTTGTCATCTAAAAACAAATGAACTTACCGTGATGGATTAATTAATTTCAGGAATCGGGGGAAATTGTGCTTGCTATAAACGTTCTTTTATGTGTCTTTATTGTACATTTGTTGTAAGCCCAGTTTAAGAAATTTACGTTCTATTTCTTTTTTTATTTTAAAACTTTTTATCTTTCTAAATACTTTCGAAAGTGACTAGATTTCCTTAAAGCTTACGTTATGTTTTATGGCTTATCTGTACGCATCCTAATGTAATTTGTGAAATATAATATCCATTCATCCTGCCACAACCCGTATTCGACCGCTTCCTATTTTCGACCCGCCCCGGTAAATTAATCATGCATACGTAAAACATGACAGTTTCCGGATGTCGCGCGCAGGTTTTGTTTACAAGTGTCGGTGAAATGTCATCCAGGTTTGAATGACGTAAAATTGAGATCAGACAGGTAAAATTGTTTCACTTTAATATGAAATGCTGCATTTTACGTAGTTTTTACTAATCCCTCACTACCTCTAGCTTCTAGAACGGTTTCACGCGCTTTAAACTTGACCAATTATTTCTCTCTCGTAACGAAGGTGTTTAACATTTTTTACCAGGGCCACCTAAATTTTCGTTTGGTAGTAATAGTATACTATGCATAAAAAATAAGGTGTTTTGATAACCCCTGAACCTTATCAGAAATCCATTTTATTACAACTAATTGCATTGTAATTGATAACATATTCATTCTATTGTACATATTAAAACAGAACATAATTGGTCTATTTTCAGAAAACTGATCCTGTTCGTGGCCCATATAGGTCATCCTATGACCTTGATTATTTACAAAGGGCCTTTATGGCTGTAAAAGACCATCAAACGTCCATAAGAAAAGCAGCTTTGTACTTTAATGTCCCCAAAACAACCCTTATTTACAGATTGCATGGGAGAATCAGTATGGACACACAGGCGCTCGGTGGCAATGACTCAATCATTCGACTATCCGTTGTGATTTTTTTTTTTGTTGCAGCCATGATTGTATAAACCTGTTTATTAGAATGCAAACACATACTTAATCAATAAAAATCTTCCGACAAAACTTCTTCATAAAAAAAGATAGTTCGACTATGTATATAATTATTGACAAGGTAAGCCACTCGCCATTTTAAAATGCAACGGAAGTGCGTTGTTTCCCCGCTCGCTTATTGAAATGCGCGCGCAGGCCGGGAACCTCGCTCGGGAACAGTTAACTGTTAAACTATCATATATTTCGGTCATTGTCTCTACCTGTGTCCACGTTACAGCTGCAGGTGATGCGTGTAGTAAAGGGTCTGAGCCGTCTGAGAATATTGAAAAGGCAGAACAGTTTTTACAGGAGCGTGGGGGCAAGATTTAACAAAAAGTAGACACAGCAAAAAAACAAAGAAACACACTTAGCAAAGTCGTAGATGGACAAGCTGTTACTGTAACTGAAGTTCTTAACACAATTGAGACACATAAACATAAACAAAGTAACAAACGTTCAAAAGATGCAAATAAAGAAAATATAAATCCCAAACCAAGCGTATCTGGTTGTGCCAAAAAACCTTAAGGTTATAATAACAGTGACTGAAAGTGATAGTTCTGACGAACATATAACAGACTCTGAGAAATGCATTGTGTGCAAAAAGTTGAGCCCTGACCTAAGTAAGAGTCCATACATTGTTATAGTGAAATGGGGACATTGTTCTGGCTGGGTCCACCTGTCCTTCTGCACAACTATCAGAGTTATCAGAAGGGGAGACAACTTATTGTGCCCCCAGTGCTCAACCAATTAACATGAATATAAAATTAAACAAGTACTGTAAATATGTTCAAATTATGTGCAAAATAAATGTGATAATATTGTATTTTTATCTTTATTTATTACATTGTACAATATATAACTAATGAATTACCATTTAACATGACCTAAAAGTCCTTGCATCAACAAGACAAAACACACGTTATCATGGTTTCATTTGTTTTACAAAGGGCTGTGCATTAAAGCTTTGTTTTGGGGATAATAACAGTTTAAATCGCAAAACGGATTTGTTTAATACATTATTTGCAAATATTGCTACTTGAATTCATAGACTCACCTTAGGTTCTAAATATCAAGTTGTAGATTATTAAACCCACTAAAAGAGTATTTGTCAAACAAACCATGCGGATAGTGCGGTTAAAACTCTGAAAGGAAAATGTAGAAGCAAATTATCTCAGCACTATGTCATTATTGAGAGTGTATACTTTATTCGAAGTAGAATATTCAAAACATGTATGTCGCACATCTTGGTTTTATTAAGTTAACGTATCTTCTGGGTTTTCTCATAACAAAATCGATCATACATTTTAAGCCGAAAGTTCAAACGTGTATGTCTAAATTTTTCAATAAACAATTGCGTGCTTTTAGCCCGATCATACAAGTGTACATGGTTAAATTATTGTCAAAGTGTCGAAAACAATCGGTTGGAAATCAGCAACCTTAATTAGTTTTATGTCATGAAAATATTTAATGCATGCCAGTTATGGCCTTGGTGATGACAGGCTTAAATGGCAGAACGTATTGTTACTCAGTAATTTGAAAATA